>JAVTVY010034687.1:0-13863 GCA_036873755.1 Hanleya hanleyi | reverse complement strand
TACCATTCCTACCATCACTACCATCCATACCATTTCTACCATCACTACTATCCATACCATCACTACCATCCATACCATCACTACCATCAATACCATCCATACCATTCCTATCATCCATACCATTCCTACCATCACTACCATCCATACCATCACTACCATCCATGCCATCACTACCATCCATACCATAACTACCATTCCTACCATCACTACCATCCATACCATCACTACCATCCATACCATCACTACCATCAATACCATCCATACCATCCATACCATCACTACCATCCATACCATGATGGTGATGGTAGTAATCCCACTTGGGACTGGACTATCCAGCAGTAATCCCACAGAGGACTATCCATCAGTAATATTAAATAACATGGGACTGGTCCACCCAGCAGTAATCTCACACTGGAATGCCCTATGTACCAGTAATCCGACTGCACTGACCTATCCATCCTACATGGGATTAACTTTTGCCAGTAATCCCACATGGGACTGATGTTATTGTCTGTACCAGATAATCTATTCCAGACATTATTGTCTGTACCGCATCACTTATTCCAGACCTTATTGTTTGCTCTACATGTATGCTTTCAATACTGCTGCACCTTTGGCGGATGACCCCGCAAGGCGAGATGTTGGGGTTCTCAGAACGCTTGTTAAATGGAACAGCCCTCATTACAAGTGTCCTATTACGTATATATGGAAAGGGGGTCTTTTTGAACAGACTAAACTGGCAAAAATCAGGGGAATATACTTTAAATAACTATCCTATTTAAATATAAGTGAAATCTGTTTATATTGATGCAAATTTTGGTATGCTAGCCTATAGTTGGAAATATTCTTGAGGAATGTCAAAAGGTGAACTAAATGCCCAGACAACTAGTGAATGGGATCAATGGGGCATACAATTGGTGATATCGGGCACTCTCGAAGAACTGATAGCACAGCAGAGATGTCTATCTGTAAAGTATAATGGTTGATATTGGAACTGTTACCAAGGACTTGACGCTATTGCCAACAGGTCAGCGTCGTTTTTATTAATGTATTTTGTCATGTTGTACCATTCTAATTTAAATTTTTTCGAATTCTCTTTAAAAAAATCCAGTTCTATACGCAGGTCTCGCCGACAAGTCGGAACATCTGGGGATCGCCTGCCCGAGATTCACACGTCCACAAGCCTGTCAATAATATACAGACCTTGTTTGAGTATGCTAAAGCTGCCGGAAAACCTCCAGTCTTTGACATGCATGTAAGTAATTCTGTACCGGACACTGTCACTTGCCACAAAAACGAAAGATCGGCCACCATGGAATTTGGGAAACTTGGACATAGATGCCCCATTATATTCTATTGCGAGAGCCAGGCTCAGTATACAGAAGGGGAAAGCTGTTGCACTTGTAATGATGTGACTTCACTGATGCTGCTGTACTATCATATGATTAAACTAAACTATTTAGTGGATCAACAAGATATCTATGTTTTTTGTATCATTTGCAATTCTTCCATTAAAATATGAAGTATTTTGCAGGCCTTCAAGTGCCTCCTATATTTCCTATATTTTTGAGTCATTCCTATATTTTACTCAAAACCTCCTATATTTTGATGCTCTGTAATGATATCAATGCTCTGTAATGAGGTCAAACTGACATGAGGAAATACATTTCAGAATTTTTTTTTTCGCCTCTCTTCACTCGGCAAATATCAAATCATTTCAATCTCTCTATGCTGAAACAAACAACAGAACAGGTCACCTGAAACACCACTGCTATGACCGCATTCAGTAAAAGTAATTTGATTAAACACCAGAAAAACTACCAAGTTTGGAACATAACAATGTAGTGCAGACCTGTCTTGCACTCCTTTATTTCCTATATTTTTCTATATTTTATTCAGAAAATTCCTATATTTCTCCTATATTTTTGCAAATTTTCTCCTATATTTTCACTGTGAGCCACTTGAAGGCCTGATTTTGTCTCAAACCAGTTGATAGTTATGTCCGTTTAGATTTAATTATGCCCCCCCTCTAACTAGAGGGGGGGCATATAGCGATCGCTTTGTCCGTCCGTCTGTCCATCCGAATATCTTGTCCGGGCAATATCTCGGTTAATATTTCATGGACAGGATTGAAACTTGCATGGACTGTGGCCAGTGGCTCGTAGTTGTGCAGCGTAGAGTTTTTTCCGAGTTCCGTTATAATTTTCAAGAGTTATGGCCCTTTTTCTGAAATCTCTGTGAATGGGACTTGTCCGGGCTGTATCTTGGTTAATATTGTATGGACAAGTATGAAATTTGCATGATATGTGGTTAGTGACCCACAGTTGTGCAGCGTAAAGTTTCTCCACGTTTCGCTCATATTTTCAAGAGTTATGGCCCTTTGTTCCTGAATTCTTCATGAATTGAGACTTGTCCGGGCTGGATCTCGGTTAATATTGTATGGACAATTATGAAATTTGCAGGATGTGTGGTCAGTGCCCTGTAGTTGTGCAGCGTGAAGTTTCTCCGCGTTTCGCATATATTTTAAAGAGTTATGGCCCTTTTTTCTTCAAATCTTTGTGAATTGGAACTTGTCCGGGCTGGATCTCGGTTAATATTGTATGGACAATTATGAAATTTGCAGGATATATGGTCAGTGCCCTGTAGTTGTGCGGCGTGAAGTTTCTCCACACTTCGCCTATATTTTCAAGAGTCATGGCCCTTTTTCTTCAAATCTTTGTGAATTGGGATTTGTAAGTCTCGATCTCGGTTAATATTGGATGAACAAGTATGAAATTTGCATGATATGTGGTCAGTGACCCATAGGTATGCAGCGTGAAGTTACTCTGTTTTCGGTTATATTTTCAAAAGTTATGGCCCTTTGTTTAAACCTAAGTGAATGGGATATATTTATTTGTCCAAGCTGGATCTCAGTCCATAACCGATTTGAACCGGGAAAATGGCTATATTATATGTTACATTCCAAAGCAGACAACATAGGTCCTGAAGTATGAAATTGCCCCAAAAAAAGTGAATTGGGTGCAAAATTCAAAGTTCACTGATCGCTTCATAATTTCACCACAATATACTCTCAAGGAATGTAGGTCTCATAACCAGGTCAAATTTTCGGAGTTGGTGAAAGCCCTGGCGACCATCTTGCATCGAAGCATCGTATTATCACTTGTTGCTTGATACTTGGAATATGTGTTATGTGAGGCATGGCAAAAAAGTAACTGAAACAGAATTTTATAATTATCCAAATTAGGCCTCCACCAACCAATAAAGAAATGCAGAACAATGGCGGGGCAGTGTTGGATCAAAGTGGAAGGGGGGGCATACAATTGAGCAATCTCTGATTGCTTCCTTCCTGTGTTTAAAAAACATTTAAGAGAAAGAAGTCCTCATGATGTCCTTTAACTGATAGCAGAGCTGTAGAACGATACAATACTATTTGGATCGATTCCACTACAGGAGCAGGCCATGATGCAGGCTATGGTCCACAGTCCTCCCGTCACGGGGACCCTCCCTAAAGCTATGACTGTAGAGGAACTAGAGGGAAAGATCATGCGGCCGGCCGTCCAACAACACAGCGCCATCACGGCTGAGGAACTGGAGAGGCAGATGAGAGGGGAGACAATCCCGGCTCAACCTCCACTCAAGAGCCATCAGGAATACCACCATCAGTCTGTGCAGGAACTGTCCTCGCCATTCTCTATGCCCATGCCTATACCCTTACTACATGGCCGACGATCACCAGCTGATCTTCAACAGGTCTGCTCCATACTTAATTAGGGGTCGTAATTTACACCTGTCCATCTGTCTCGGACAGAAACTTTTTTTGCATGAGACCGGTGGAAAATTGAGTTACCTGTCTCAAGTAACCGGTAGCCAAAAAAATAAAATATAAAAAATTGCAGTTAATTCACTCTTGCTCATAAACCTTCCGACTGAAAGGAAACTCCCAACAGATTATTAACATAAGGATGGCATCTTTAAGACTAAGTTTAATGGTCAAGATTAATTAATACCTTAATAACCGAGTCCTGGCTGTACTGGAATATTTTTTCACATGCAACAAGATTGCACTCGGTGCTGTGTCAATGCATTCTGAATATCATGGTTTCGTAACGTTGCTCCAGCTATTAGAATTTGGAACATTTACAGCAAGTATTAAGAAAATGACATGGATGTTAAGCATTCAAATAGAAATTCTTGTCAAAAGTCAGGAAAATTGAAAATTCTTGAAACAGCCTACCCTATTTATTAAAGTATTCAGACGGCAAAAGTTAACTTCAGGCATCTGCAGAGAGAAATTCTGCTAACATAATGCAAATTTCACTAGCTGTCTTTTCAGTTCTTGGGATAAATAACATATCCATGCCACAGTATTTAGCTTCAGCTGACATAAAGATTGTTTTTTCGGCTTTTAAGTCTAAAAATGCTCTTTGAAAAAATTATGAGAAATAGGGTAACGATTCCAATGTCAAAATATTCAAAAAATCATGTGGAACCAAATTTTATACAATATATTTATTTGAGGACCTCTGAACTGAATATGAAGAAAATGACTTGGATTTTAGTCTGCACTGCGGAGTCATCCCTGTTAGTGTACAATTCTTCAGCTGTCTCCTTTCACTGATGAATATCCAATTTGGCAATCTACAAATTGAGGAAATAACGATGTCCTGTTTACAGTAGATAACTCCAGATGTCATTCACAAAGCTATTGGCCCAGAGAAATGAAAAATCAACTTTGTTAAGCCGTATACCTTTGTTTTTTTGCCTGCATTCATCCTTGAAGAAAAGTTTAACATTTCTGCTTTTCTCCACTCTGCAGGTTCCTCAGTTGGTTGGGAGGAGTCCTCTGCAGAGAGCCCTTGATGGGAGACTGTCCCCAGCTCAGGTGGTACCCCAGGGGAGGATGACCCCGCCCATGCCAGGAATAGGGTCACCCATGTCCCACCATACGCCACCTATGTTCCATCATACGCCTCCTATGTCGCATCATACGCCACCTATGTCCCACCATACACCTCCTATGTCACACCATACAGCGCCACCAATGTCCCACCATACTGCGCCGATGTCCCATCATACCCCGCCCATACATAGAGGCTCGCCCATGGGTGTGCTTGGTAAGTCTTTGCTGATGATGTAGAGCATTGTGCACATGCACTGTTGTAATGTGGTGTGGTTTAATAGACAGCGAAACCTGTGTAAACCGACCATGCTTGGGACCAAATTTTAGTCTCTGTTTTGACAGGGTTCTGGTTTATCAAGGCTCAAAAGAACTCAAATTTACGTATTGGGACCCAAGATAATGTCAGTATTTAGAGATTGGTTCATTTACACAGGTGTCAGTTTTTCACAGGTTTCTCATTACTGTTGTTCAATTTGAGCATTTCACCTTCATGCATCCACAAATTCCCTCGTCACTTCATTATCACTGGGCAGTGTTCAGTCACTTCTCTTTATTACCATAGCAAATTTAGTATTCTCAACTACGCCGGATTCAGAATCTGCCTTTCCACATTGATCCTTTGACCGAACGATTGCCCTGGCACATCTACAGGTGCACAGATGCAGGATCCCTGATTGTCCCCCCGACGCCCGAAGGGCTAAAGGCGGGCTATAGTATTGGGGTCCGTCCGGACGGATTCGTTTCCGGACAATAACTTCTGGAAAACATTGCCTTAATACATATATTTCAAACTGTGTATGCACTTTTCAATGCTTGCTTCCAGCTTAAGGTGTGTATACTTTGAGTTTCAACACAGACTCACTGTTCCACTGTGCATGTTTCACCAAAATCTGGGAGATGGTAACTCATAAGTGTCAAGTCAATTTGAATCTTGCATTTAATTTCCCCGGTTTCGGTGAAACATGCACATTGGAACAGTGAGTCTGTGTTGAGACTTGAAGTATACACACCTTAAGCTTGAAGCAAGCATTGAAAAGTGCATACACGGTTTGAAATATATGTATTAAGGCACTGTGACGTCACTGGAACTACATATGATTGCAACAGACCACTATAGAATACCATGCTTTATTTGCAGTTTACTCTGTGTAATAAAATCGTAAAACATTACAATAATTTATATTTTTCCACACTGTTCGCAATGGTCTTTCATTTGATGGAAACTTTACTTGAGGGTTTAACATCACTTTAATGCCAGGCAATCTAGGCTCTCTAGTCATTGTGAAAGTGCAGTTAGCATATCTTCAAAGGCATCTATTTGAGACTCTCTGGTTGGACCCTGTCTTTCCTGTGGGCATTGCATGAAGATAAGCTCAATATTTCTGATTTAGTTATTGCACAGGTTTTTTAGTGTAAATGTAGTTGAAACAATGTGACGCTACCAATGACATCGCCGCTGTTACGGTGCATGAAACAAAAATGTCACTGTCGATAGAGCTTCACTTCCATATACAAATATGGTGGCGCTGTACAGCCACTTCTCACAATGTAAATTCCAAATTATTACATCAGATAGATTATTTGCATAAAATACCTTCTTTCACAGGGCATTTATATAGTACAAATTCCAGAAGAAAAATCACGTTGAGAAGACTTCAATTTCAAATTTTATTCACTCCCTCTATTTGAAGTAAAGATGAGTAGGTTGGTTTAAGGTGTGATACTGATCAGCCCTGCAACAGTAAATTACTTAAAATAGTATTAAAAACTTGTATTTGTGTCGCCAATTATTTGCATATGCACTCATTTCCATTCTGATCCACTTGTTTTCAGGCAACATTCAGCACCCTTCACCTGTTCAATCCCCATCCCCACCCCCCACCTCCCACCCCACATTAACCAACCCCACATTACCCCACCCCCTTCAGAAGGCCCGCCTGATGTCACCTTATAACCACAACTCCTCCGTGTTAGGACTCCTTGGTATGTTCTTGTCTCCTCTTTAAAATCAACTGCTGTCTTCCACATATAATGCCACTGCTTTTATAGACATTGACAGATATATGAGAATCACTAATGTAATACCGTTAACCTATTTGTATGCCATGGCTTAATTGCATGTTCTTATTAATTCACTAAAAGGAAATACTCATAAATATTTGGGTAACCAAAATTGTCAGTGTTTATGAGGCTATCTTATTCAAGAGAGGGACAGAGTGCAATATGAGAGAAAATCTGGAGTTATTGAATGTTGATGAATTGTTAGTACATGGACTCCCGCCCCTTGACCAACTGGACATGAGAAATCCAACTTCAAAAATATTATACCAGCCTTGTTACTCCTCGGGAAAATTGTGCCTGAAGAGTATCTTCAGCGTCTATCTGTCTGTCTGACCCAGTATCTCAAGAAGGAATATAGCCAGGCATTGTAAATTCATACCACGTATGTATCTGGTGAAGGGTCAGACGCCTATTGAAAATGACCGACCTTGACCTATTTTATCAAAGTCAAATTCTAGTATTTGCTATATTCTGGAAGATTAAAATCTCCAAATTCATATTAGGCCTATTAAAAATAATCCTGTGTTTCCGGTAACCCGACCTACCTGGTGTGATCATTGCCGACCTGAAAGTTTTTTCAACAAATAAAAAAATAAAAATGCAAAAACACCGACCGACCTCGGTGATTTTCACCAAAATCTTGCTCTCAACATTTTATTTTGCGAACCCTTCGCTTCCTTCAAGGGGACGTAACTCACCGAACCGCAGGTTTGCACTTCCCGCTCTCCGTACAGTGATGTTCTAGACATAATATGTATTCAGAGCAACGTTAGCGACTCTAATGGACCTCTGCAACGGAGAATATTGCACTCTGCGGAGCGGATATCACAAAATGACCGGGACAATTTTATCCGTGTCTGCAGAGAAATGTAAATTCCACCGCTGTTCGCCGTAGATAAGTTTACTGTTACGCTGCGGCGAGCCGTTCAAATGGCTCTCGTCTTTCTGTACGAAATATGCGACGAGCTTGCCTTTGCTTCTGTCAATGCGTGTACAGCGATGTACCATTCTGAAATCGCTTTTTTCAAATTTACCATGCATGAAACTTGATAAAAACCATACATATATTGTTTGCTAAGCCCGATTTGATTTCCTGGATGTAAACTTGATATTCTGTCTCAGAATAACGAAGTCGGGAGGAAGAAATAAAAAGGAAAAATATAAAAACGCCAACGAAGATTTCCATAAAACGTTGTCGAGAAGCCGCCCAGAAAATATAAAATACTCACAGAAAACCCCTTCAAAATATATTATTCTTTGGTATAGTTGAAGTACAGAAGCTCAGTTTATATTTTCAAAGTGCGGGTTTCGATGAAATCCGCTAAACAAACTTTATTTTCAAATTTTTGTTGAGTTTCTGCGCCACGTAATTTCGTCGCGATGAGATAAAATGGCGTCTCCCTCAGATAATGAGCACTTCGATGTAGGTCACGTTACCACGCTTGTCCAATCAAGGTAACCGATATCGGGTCAGTTGTTAGCGTTACTAGAGAAACGGGGAAACACCCCTTGCAGTTTCTCGATGTTATCGTTCGAAATCAAGCCTTCAATCAGGAACTACAAGGAATTCCCTTTCCAACGAGACGAAACGTCGGTAGAAAGGCAGCTGAAAAATTCAGATTTTTCGCTGTAATTCCTCATAATTCGCCATTTTCGACCGCAATTCTACCAAAATACTGTAGTCTCTTCAAATAAATTTTATTTACGCTGACAACATCGTCGATTTTGCTAGAAGTTATTTGTTTAATAGCACAAATGGATATAAAATCTGATGTCCATCTGAAAGTGTTTTGCTTTGTCTTCAAACTCCTTTGTCCATCTAGAGAAGAAATACTGAAGTGTAAAGTCTGATATCTATTCTTCAGCAGCTGTCCATCAACAATTGAGTAGATTCAAGACCTGCATGTTTATTCCAGCGTGTCGACTCTGATATAAGGAATTCTAATATCTAGAGATGTTATCCAGATTTCATGAAGTTATAAAAAAAACTGTTAAATGTTTGCGATTGGAAAGAAAATATGTAGGCTTCAAGGTGGAGTAGCAACAAACCTAAACTGGAACCTCTAATACAAACTGCGATAAATTCTCTAAATCAACGACTTCCAATTCCATATCACTAACTGCAGTTCTGTCTTGACGAATGTCTGGTGAAGCTGGATTCAGTTGATGTGAGCTGTGATACTCCATTCCGATCCATTCTGTATATCACACACAAATCCCAAAAATAACAAAGCCATTTTTTTGTATTTAAGGCATTTATTTTTACACAAGTTTGGTTAGTATATTGAATAAGTATGATGGATATTCAGTACATCTTTGAAATATTTTGATTGGGCAAAGAAAAGAAAAAAGCAAAAAAAAAAAAAAAGCAAAAAAACCCAAAAACCCTACCTACCTACCTGGATTTTTTTTCAGCCGTTACCAGAAACACAGAATTATTTTTCATAGGCCTTACATACATACAACTGGTGATGGACTAGAAGCCTATCCCAGTTTTATCCCAGTTCTACTAACTTTGATCCTCCTCTGAAATCATTGGAATAGTGAAGAAATATATGATTATATGCATGATTTTGAACCATTTTCCTTCGAAGTAGGCTCTCATTTGCAAATTGTCCGGTAATGATTCCGTCGGGGAGTCCATCCGAATCCTTTCGTCGGCAAGAACCGAGACATTAGAACCTTGATTTTTGCATAAACGTGCATTAGCGGACTGTTACCAGCAAGTTCTGAGCTGACCTACTTTTGATGAAAATTTGACCTACTTAGGTGACCTATAACATTATGCTTGGACCCCCAAGTCATCTAGGTGACCTATAACATTATGCTTGGACCCCCAAGTCATCTTCCTCACCCTGCTTTATATGTCCTGTGACGTTAGTCACACTCCTTATGTTTGCAGCTTCTTGTTCCAATTATTTATCACCCCCAGCTTTTATCATGGAAAATTTCACTTCCTGTGATTGAATTATTGGAGGGATTACCGTAAGGACAAATCTCAAAATTTGTTGTTGACAGCAGTTGTGGCTTGATGAGACAGTAGCTTTCCTCTAATTTCAATTCAATGTTTTATTTATTTTAACCAGTTAATTTTTACTACCACTTCATTTACAGTTAATTATTTTATAATCAGTTGATTTGAATAAAGCCTTTAAAACCAACGCTGTGGGTGCTATCAATGGAACCACTCACAGTTTTCCAGTAGTATTAAAGAAGAAAATCAACCCTGATGAGTGGGGAGTATGAATCGCAATAAATGTAGATGTACGAGTCTTGATCTGCGTTTTGCGGGTAAATCTGAAAGTACATGTACATTTATCTCTCTCTTTCGAGCTAAAAGTACTTAAACGTACAGTTTCCACTCAGTAATTGCAGTACCATGTTGTTAAATCTTTCATTTCTAAATATAGCAGGAGTGCTGTTAACCACTCAAAAAGTTATTTTGAGGAGTGTGATATCACACTCCATAATGTAATCATAAAGGGAGAAAATTTCGCCCAAGGAGTGGTATTTGTCACACTCTCAAGTGTATTTTTAGGAGTGTGATGGTGTATACACATTGCTAAAATAAGATTGTATTAAACTCTGCATTTACATACTTTGCAATAATATTTGTTCTCAAATCAACCAAAATAAAAAGTTACCTTAACATTTAAAACAGTTATTTCGCCGACACTGCATGTGTGCTGTTGGTGGCTTGTTTATTTTCTGCCATAATCCTCTTTCTTTCAGTTTGGTCTGTCCAATGAGGGGCTTGCAAGCTATCCAATCCGCCTTCAGTATTTCTCAAGAGGTCAATCCCATGAACGTTAACAGAACTCTGAATAGTTGAATTTTCTTCACGAGCCAATGAAAATGCCTGATTTTATTTTGAAAATTTGAATGGACCAATCAAGGGTTTGAAACTAGGAAGATATCCACTGGAGTTAATCTAAAGAAGAACATATGGATTTTCTTCCAATTTTCTCCAATAGCCAATGAAAATGCCAGATTTCAGTTTGAAAATTTGAATGGACCAATCAAGAGTAAGAAACCGGGAAGATATCACAAAATGCATTCAGTTTATGTAAATATCTATCGGAATGATAGCCTCTATCCATGTTACTATTTTGGCCCAGGTACATTGTAACCAATCCGCGGACAGCGTAAGCCTCCCATTGGTGGATCTTGCATGGACCTTTTTACTATTGGTTGTAGGATTGTTCTGAAACTTGAAGTTGAAATGGTGGCCGTAGATAATTTGTACTGATAAATAACGGATCTTCATATTATTGCTTATTCGACAACATTACAGCTCAGAAGTTGCATCTTTCGTCATTCTAGTATTTAAGTGTACTACAATTAATAAGTTCTGGCTCAGAATTGTTAAATGCATGCAATTTATTGCATCCTGCAATTATTATTAAATATGCAAATTCTGTGTAGTTTTGTCTTCACAGTAAGTTCATTTGGGAAACAAAGTTTTTAGAGATTGTTAAATTGCCTAGCTCTTTGTATGCATGATTGCTTTACCAACTGCCTATTCATTACAGGAAAGCTTGGACTTGCTTCCATTGCTAAAGCATTACTTCACGAGCAAATTGGCCAAAGTGAGCATGTCACCTGTTAAGAAAATGCATGGAAGTTATATGCACAGTTAAATTGCGTGTTTAACATAACCTCATTTTGGGGCAAATATAGAATTTGTTTATATGTGGCAAAAGTTTTGCTTTTGTCTTGCTCAAAGTTGGCCAGATGGAATCTAAATTGTCATTAACAAATCGGTCGCCAATATTTATGCCATTTTGTGTGATTAATTGAACTGGGAATATCTTCCAACCAGTGCCAATTGAAAGAAAATGTACATCTCGAAATTTGGAACAATGATGTACATATGACTGATATTATATTTACCCCTCCACAAGACTAGGCTTTGAGGGTATTGTCATCCTCTTCGTCCGTTTGTACATCTGCACAGCCTGTCCGTACATCTATCCATCACCTTTCTGCTTGTACACCAAACCTGCATGTCATGGATCAGAAGCCTGTTGAATATCAGTAACATTCGCCTATTTTCCACGGATCGTCCAGATCAGTGATGTTGCATGTGTCTCACAAATCAGACTGTCGACTAAATTTACTCCGAGACGCACACATGCTATTCGACACCCATATGCTATTCGACACCCATTAGACAGTATTTTTGTAAAAATATTTTTTAAAACTTCTCACTGAAAGTATTTCATCAAAGAAAAACCACATGTGATTTTGGACCATATTTTAACCTTATTCTAACCTTGTTACAAACTAGAGGCGAGACTAAAGAAATTATTATTGGTTAGGATTTCTTTCCCACAAAAAAAAACAACTCTAGATTGTAATGTCAGTAACCCAGCTATGATCTTGAGCTATGGGCTACAAAAGGCTGTTTCATATTGACCTTTTTTTGCCAAGTTCACTAGAGCGCATTGTTAAGAGAATTCAGTGCTGAAATCAACGTGCGCTTTCAGATTGTGCTGCCAGGGAATTGCTAGCCACTTGTTTCCATTACCTTACCATAAGATTTGTTTCACCCGCATCTTATTGACCCCGAAGTTTCTACAAGTAACCATGTCTTTTCAGGTCCCCATGCTGCGACACCCGGGCAGCTGATCTCCAATGGAATGCCCCGTCCCATGGCAAGAGGTGGGAGGGGCATGCCTTACAGCCCCTATGGTAGCCCAGCCGGTCATAGCCCATATGGCAGCCCAGTGGGTCCGCCTAGGTAATTAACTGAATATACTCCTGTTTTAATGGTTGAAGGTACATGTATTTGGAGGTAAACTGTGGACATATATTCAGTATCATGCTGTATATCTTTGAGTTGTTTCATTGCCTTAATATTGTTTTACACATTCCACAGACCTGGAGTTTTGAACCGTAAGATCGCTCTCACTTCATACCACACATGTAAAACATTTTCTCAGTGAGCGATTGATAGCATGCCTTTGTTCTGGCCATTTAATCTCTTTTCCCATCGAAGCCAGAGGCTAGAAAGTAATTTTATTCAGCTTATAAACTGAACATAAGCTATTGTCAGTGCGATGCATAAAATTTTTGACAAATCTTCGTTAATTCGCCATGGCTGTCATGTACCATGTGTACAGTACATCAACATCACAAAGTAATAATGATAAGTTACGTTTTCTGACCTATCCCAGAATCCCTGTGCCCATGCCACTCAGTGATCCATCTCACCTGATGAGGAACAGAGGAATGCACCCTAACATGCCCAGTAAACAGTTCTTCCCCAGTCAGTACAGGTGAGTAACTCCTGAACTAGTGCGGTAGCGTGACCTCGATTTAGTATAAGATTTATGCTGCTTGATTTTTCATGATTCAAAGAATCACAAAAACAATGTCGAAAACTGACCAGAAAATTACATTCACTCACCCCAATCCAAATGAGTCTCAGAAATGTGGATCAGATTCTAACCTGATCAGATTATGCCCATGGGAATAAATTTTGAATCTCTTCTAGGCCAACAGTGTACAACATTCATGCATCCACACGCTCACTCCCCACCTGGACCCACTGGTGAAATTTTACACGGTAAAAATCTGTGCTCATTTCCGAGACTCGTACATTTGTGTCCACATCAAACATGACCCGACTGGTTTGTTGACAGATTTTGATTCATTTTGTCATCTGCCGCATTTTATGTGGAACTAAGTGTTTCTGACTAGTAATATTGGTGACTTTTCAGCTCTGAGAGACCATAGGTTACGATAGTGGGGATTGGGGCGAGTGAATGTAATTTTCTGGTCAGTTTTCGACTTCGTTTTGAATCATGAAAAATTTTGCAGCACGACTCTGATACTGATATTAAAATCAGAGTCCTGTTACTTGTATACTCCAGGATAGTGTTGTGTAAGTGGGTTCA
>JAVTVY010034686.1:0-13862 GCA_036873755.1 Hanleya hanleyi | reverse complement strand
TCACCGTTTAGCTTCCGGTCTGCAGAGGTGAACGGCGACTTTCAGTATTTATGTCCTAGCAATACTAAAGTGCCTAGTAATCCAGATGTTCCTTGCACGAACAAACAGGCCGCAGTACTTGAGGAAACTGCTCGACAAGGAGTGGCGATTACGAATCACCTCGATTGGTTTCTTAAAGCCATAACGGATGGTTTATTCTCGCTGTCGGGCGCGGACAGTCAAGAACAGTTACAGGAGGGTATAAACCTCGTTCTTGACTACCAGAAGATTGCTTCCGGTGCTGTAGAAGATTTACTGGTTCACAATGCCTACCTATCTTCTATGCTAGTGTATTTAAGGAGAAAGGCCTTCATTCCTTTTATGCATAGTTACACACCGGAAGCTGTAAAGAGGAGTCTACTAGAGACATCTACGGCTCCTTCTTTACGGTTTGGTGATGCTGTTGCCGAAGTTCGACCTGAAATGGGTCGTATAGAGCATGACAGGTCAGTTGCTTCCGGTGCTTCGTCTAAGAGACCTATGGCTTCCGGGTCGGGTCCAAAGGCGAAGAAGGCTAAGAAGAACCCGCCTAGTTCCAAGGCTAATAAGGGTGCTTCCGGCCAACAGCAAAGCCAAGCGCCTGCTTCTTTAGAGCCTAGAGTATCTACCTATGGCCATAAGAAGCAGGGTAAGGGGAAATCTAAGCAGTCAAAGAAGGATTCCTGATGTCTCGGGCCGTACCGGGTGGCTTCCGGTATGGCGGGAACACCGAGACATAACGTTTCCAGTTCCCCAGCAACTAGACCTTCCGGTAGGGGGAAGGCTGCAGTTGTTTTGGAGGAACTGGATAAGGATCGGGACGGAAGCGTGGGTCATTCGAACGATCAGATATGGCTATCGCCTATTGTTCGACACGCTTCCTCCCTTGACTGCTCATCCCCTTCCGTCTCGTATACCATTACGAACGGGTCATCTATCAGCGATACAGTCCTCTGTGGACAAGCTGATGGTGAAGGCTGCAGTAATAGAGCTTCCGGTTTGGGACACGTCACCCAGGTTCTATTCGCCGGTCTTTCTGGTCCCCAAGAAAGACACGTCCGAGTTGCGCATGGTTATAAACCTAAAGCGCCTCAACAAGGACTACCTCACTCCACCGCCACACTTCCGCATGGAGTCCTTCTGGTCTATCCGGACAGTACTCAGACAAGGGGAATGGCTGACTTCTCTGGATTTAAGGGATGCATACCTGCATATCCCGATACATCCGGAGGACAGGAAGTACTTGAGATTCATGGTCGGCAAACGACGCTTCCAAATTCAAGTGCTTCCGTTCGGCCTGTCCACTTCCCCTTGGGTGTTCACACGAGTGTTTACACCAGTGGCACAATTCCTGCACAGTCTAGGTATAAAGTACCACTTTTATATCGACGACTCCCTGCTAAGGAATGCCTGCAAGGAGCAGTTAATCCTAGACACCCAGTTTGTCTTAAGGATGTTGACTTCTCTGGGATACATCCCACACGAAGAGAAATCAGAGCTGATTCCTTCACAAAGGCGCAAATTTCTGGGGGTGGAATACGATACGCTACGAGCTCTCGCCAAACCCCCAGAAGATCGATGGCAAAAGATAACAGCGAAGATACCTCAGTTCCTCAAGTTATCTCAAGCCAGGGCTTTACACTTTGCTGCGATAATCGGCCTCTTGACGTCAACACAGGACGTAACACCAAGAGGGCGGTTGCAGCTTCGTCCCTTAATGATTTACTTCAATCACGAATGGGTCGAAAGGCAGTTGAATCCGTGGATTCCTATAACACCACTAGTCAAACAATGCCTCCAATGGTGGCTGGATCCACTCAACGTTATGCCAGGTGTGTCCCTACTTCCGTTTCGTCCGTCACATCACCTGTTCACGGACGCATCTATGGAAGGATGGGGAGCCCACCTCGAATCCAGGTCGACATCCGGGTTATGGACAATCGAGGAACGCTCGTACCATATAAACGTGTTGGAGTTTATGGCAGTGACACATGCCATCCGCACGTGGGTGAGCGTATTGACCTGCTAATTGCGACGGACAACACAACAGTTGTGTCCTACATCAACAAGCAGGGGGGGACGAGATCTCCGCAATTACAAAGCCAAGCGGAAATCTTTTTCGGTCTGTGTTGGGACAACAACATATCAATGTTGGCCAGACACATCCCGGGGGTACTGAACGTCTTAGCGGATTCGCTTTCACGACGGAATCAGATAATTCCCACGGAGTGGCAACTTCACCCAGACATACTAAAACAAATAGCTCATGTCTGGGAGATGCCACACATAGATTTGTTCGCCACTCGGCGCAACAATCTACTGCCCCTGTTTATGTCGCCGGTACCGGATACGGCGGCGTTTGCAGTGGACGCACTATCGCAGGACTGGTCAAGGATGGTAGCATATGCGTTCCCTCCCCCAGCTATCCTAGCGAAGGTACTCCAGAAGATCCGCGAACACATATGTGTCGTTTACCTGATTGTTCCGTGGTGGCCAGCAAGGCCGTGGTTCCCGGAACTACTGGATCTTCTGGTAGATGTACCAAGACAGCTTCCGGTATGGCACAATCTACTGCGCCAGCCCGGAACGTCGATATTCCACAGCCAGCCAGGACTGTTCCACTACCACGTGTGCAAGTGCTCAAGCAGCACTTTGCTCAGGCGGGATTTTCATCGGAGGTTGGGTGCCGAATGGCACAATCAATTCGACCGTCCTCTTCCGCTGTATACAACTCAAAGTGGGCAATCTTCGATCTTTGGTGTGGAGAGAGGGATATCAATCCATCCTGCGCCACTATCCCTGAAGTAGCAGAGTTTCTATTGTACCTGTTCAGGGATAGGGGCCTGGTGCCCGCTACGGTAGAAGGTTATAGAGCGGCTATTGCTCAACCTATTCTACTGGGTACTGGGATTAATCCCTCGACTGATCCAAACTTATCTGCACTAATCAAGTCATACAAGATAACTGGCCAGTCGGCTGTTACGAAATTACCTAAGTGGGACTTAGCCTTAGTACTTCGGCAATTAGGAGAGCCACCTTTCGAGCCAATAGAGGCTATTGAGCTAAAATATTTATCATACAAAACTTCGTTTTTGTTGGCTCTTGCTTCGGCAGCTAGAGTGTCAGAGCTGCATGCGCTCGATAAAAGGAACATCAGACACTCTAGGAACTGGAGCAAGGTAGTTCTCACAACGGTTCCTGAGTTTGTGGCCAAGAATCAAGCCCTCTACGATTCCATATCTCGAGAGTTCACAATTCCAGCCTTACCTGATTTCCTTTCGTCCGGTCTTGAATCAGACATGTTAATGTGTCCGGTTCGGGCACTTGCGTGTTACCTGAATCGTACAGAGGAGATCAGAGCGGGAAGGAGGCGTTTGTTTATCCCTTTCGATCCCAAAGCCAAACAAGAAATAAGTAAAAACACTATCTCGAGTTGGCTCAAAAATACGATTCGGCTAGCGTACTCCACGGCTACTGATAGGCAAGCCGCGCTTGTAAACGTTTCGGGTCATGAGATTAGGGCGTTAGCGGCATCATGGCCTCTATGGACCAACAGATCGGTGACCGACATTATGAGGGCGTGCTATTGGAGGTCAAACACGACCTTTGCCTCCTACTATCTCCGGGACATGACGTTGGCATGTAACGACCTCTATTCCATCGGCCCACTTGTGACCGCACAGCGGGTGTCAGGGGGACCGAGGCCAGCAAGATAGCTACAAAAGTCCGGGCGTACAGTTGTAACCCTGCTTGCGGGTGAGTGCATTTTTTTCTCTCGGCCCCTTTCGAAAAAAAGGGGGGGGGGCGTATCTTGCATCTCAACCTTGAAGTCAGAGTAGCAACAGAGGTTCCCTGTGTACCATAGGCATACAGGTTATTACTGTTGTATGATCTCATGGATCCTCTGTGAGGTAGAAGATCTGTGATTTCTACTCTGTACTAGTCTCTATGTATGGCATTTATCACTAACCACGGATTGTATCAGTTTGCCCACCTACCTTACGGTGGCACTCTATGCAAAGAGTGGAAGTAAGGTAAGTTTTCAGCGCAAATAACAAAAAAATTTCACAGGTAAATTTTCTGTTATTAAGCTAAAACTTACCTCACTTCCAGTGATGCCCACCCAACCTCCCCGCTATGATACATCCAGACCATGTATCGCAGTGGAACAAGAAGGAAGTGGAATTGTGGGTAGCTATGCTATCAGGTGACTAGCAGGGGAGATAACTGTGTCATTTAAATTCTTACTGTGGTATTTCATGTAGACAAGAAATGCAAAGAGTGGAAGTGAGGTAAGTTTTAGCTTAATAACAGAAAATTTATCTGTGAATTTTTTTTGTTATTTTTCACAATCGCCAAAGTACACACCTTGTATCTGGAGAGAGAGCCCCATGAAAAAAAAATCTTCAAAACTATAAAAAATCTTTAACACAACCTTCTTCAAAAATATTAAAGACCTTCAAATTTATAAAGAACATTTAGAAAGACCTTTAAACATTTGAAAGAGCAAAAAATAGTTAGCTTTGGAATTCCATATAGTATGCATCTTGACAGGACTTGAAAGAAATGACAGATGGAATATGATAATATGAACTGCATGTATATATTTGTGTTAAAAAAATCCACTCTGATTTTTTTCTTTTTTTTAAATAATACAGGGTAGAATATTTCCACCTGCAGACAAGTCCCGAGAAAACATTCAGCGGATCTGGAAAAATCTCATGACATCAGTGCCTGTAGTCAATGCTCGGATTATTGGTAAATATTACTGGCGTTATTTGTCTAAATCCTTATCAATGGGGCGGGGGGGGGGGGGTTCAAGTCGCGTTCAGCAGTATTTCGGCCATTTTCGCCAATCCTATGCAGACGAGTTTGGAGGCATTTCTGCGCACATCCATTTTCAAAATGAGATCAACACTGTGTGACAATGGCATTCATGGAAAGTGACATAGTTCAGAAACGTCATGAGGAACTTTCCTATGCGAGGATTCTCACTAGCATTGTGACATCCTCTATTATTGACGTTGAACCGTGACGTTTTTGGAACTGCACATCTTTTTTCCAAAACGAAGATTAATTTCCTCTACATGATGACTGTGGATGGATGGATGGATGTACTTGGGCACTCCATCGCTCCGAGATGGGCACAGGTCGTGCAAGCACGCCGTGCAACCCGTTTCCACCAACCCGCCCTACACATGTACATAGATCATGTAGATAGTCACACATGTCCAGCTTATCATATAGTGGTTAGTTATATCATCTCTACATGGTCGAAATAATGCTGAACGCGACTTTAAAGCCTAACTCACTCACTCACTCGCTCGCTTTTAAAAACGAAGTCAAAGCTGCTGTCATGGCTGTGCGGGAAGATATGATATTTTGGAATGGTCAATAGCGACAATATAACTATGATATGATTAGCTGGACATGTGTGACTAGCCATGAACAGCCATCATGCAGAGGAAATTAATCTCCCCCTCATGGTAACAGACATGGTACAAAACACATGCTGCTCGTCTCCTTGGGGCCGCCTTATCAATAAAACTGAAAGGAGAAAAAATCCTCCAGCTTGTATTTTCTAGCTTCCTACATGTACACAAGTCGACTCTTCCGTTCTCACTGCGATTTAGCCTTGATATACGGTAATTGTCCCCCGCTACTTAGTAGGGGGGGGACTTAGAAACACCGGTGTCCGTAATTCCGTAATTCCGTAATTCCGTGATTCCGTAATTCCGTAAGATTTTCTTGTCCGGACAATAACTTGTGAACGATTCAACCGATCAACTTCAAACTTGGGGTGTGCCTTGACATTGGCGAGAGGACGGTTGGGATTGTTTTTCAGCAATGTGCGTAATCCAATATGGCCGCCGTCAGCCATTTTGGATTATAAGCAGTACGATCTTAGATTTTCTTGTCCGGACAATAACTCGTGAACGATTTAACCGATCAACTTCAAACTTGGGGTGTGCCTTGACATTGGTGAGAGGACGGTTGGGATTGTTTTTCAGCAATGTGCGTAATCAAATATGGCCGCCGTCAGCCATTTTGGATTATAAGCAGTTCGATCTTAGATTTTCTTGTCCGGACAATAACTCGTGAACGATTTAACCGATCAACTTCAAACTTGGGGTGTGCCTTGACATTGGTGAGAGGACGGTTGGGATTGTTTTTCAGCAATGTGCGTAATCCAATATGGCCGCCGTCAGCCATTTTGGATTATAAGCAGTACGATCTTAGATTTTCTTGTCCGGACAATAACTCGTGAACGATTTAACCGATCAACTTCAAACTTGGGGTGTGCCTTGACATTGGTGAGAGGACGGTTGGGATTGTTTTTCAGCAATGTGCGTAATCAAATATGGCCGCCATCAGCCATTTTGGATTATAAGCAGTTCGATCTTAGATTTTCTTGTCCGGACAATAACTCGTGAACGATTTAACCGATCAACTTCAAACTTGGGGTGTGCCTTGACATTGGTGAGAGGACGGTTTGGATTGTTTTTCAGCAATGTGCGTAATCTAATATGGCCGCCGTCAGCCATATTGGATTATAAGCAGTTGGATCTCATCCGGACAATAACTCGAGAACGATTCAACCGATCTACTTCATATGTGGGGAGTGCCTTGACATTGTTGAGAGGAGGATTAGGATTGTTTTTCAAGGACGTGCTTGATCCAATATGGCCACCATCAGCCATACTGGATTTCATTGCATTATAAGCAGTTTGATCTTGTCCGGACAATAACTGGAGTATGATTCAACTGATCTACTTCAAACTTGGGGAGTGCCTTGACATCGGTGAGAGGACGATTCGATTGGGATTTTTTTTCAGCAATGTGCATCCAATATGGCCACCGTCAGCCATATTGGATTATAAGCAGCTGGATCTTAGATTTTCTTGTCCGGACAATAACTCGTGAAGATTTAATCGATCAACTTCAAATTTGGGGTGTGCCTTGACATTGGTGAGAGGACGGTTGGGATTGTTTTTCAGCAATGTGCGTAATCTAATATGGCCGCCGTCAGCCATATTGTATTATAAGCAGTTGGATCTTGTCTGGACAATAACTCGAGAACGATTCAACCGATCTACATCATACCTGGGGAGTGCCTTGACATTGTTGAGAGGAGGATTAGGATTGTTTTTCAAGGACGTGCTCAATCCAATATGGCCACCATCGGCCATACTGGATTTCATTGGATTTTAAGCAGTTTGATCTTGTCAGGACAATAGCTGGAGTACGATTCAACTGATCTACTTCAAACTTGGGGGGTCCCTTGACCTTACTGAGAGGACAGTCATGTATTATGTTTTATGGATGTGCATAATCCAATATGGGTGCCATTCGCTGTATTAGATTATGTTAAGCTGATCAGCGATATCTCCATTTTCAAATCTCACTCTTATCAATGATATGAGATATCATCGACAAAAAAAAATCGACCATAGAGGTCCATGGCCCCCGCAGCAGCAGCGCCAGTTATGGTGGATGTAATCCACCATAACTGGTGCTGCTAGCGGGGGACATGGACCTCTATGGTCGATTTTTCCCCTAATAATTCGATCACCGGAAGTGCAGCAAAAATGGCTTATATCTTGGAATATTCTTGATGGCATCAGCCACAAAGTGTCACATTTTGTCATTATATGACTTTTGTTCAATTTGAATGAAGAATGGGAAGGTTATTTTTTCTTTGTGTTTGAATAACAGAGTTGAAAACTGAACTTCCTTGTGATTGAATTATTAGGGGAATTACCGTATCAGCCCACTGTCTCTGTTCCAAAGAATTTATAAATAGACACAAAATGTCATTGTCCTCAAATCGATTTGAATTTCGAAATGTGCCATAGGAGGCGCTGACTTGTGTATCTAGTCACTACTACTGCCATATTAGGAGGAATGATGGACTACTGAAAGAATATGTTGCCCAACACACAGTTGTTGGGTATGTTCAGATTAGCTTGTCTCCGGCTTGTAGATGACATTTACACCTCAGATATTGAATGCTTTCGGAGATATGATTTACCAAGGCTACTTCAAAGTGTGAATGGAGAATTCGTTCGTGAAGCCAAAAATGTATGCCTTCAATTCTGAATAAAAAGCTATATTTTGCGCAAAAAATATTATACCCAAGTTTTAAAATGTAAACGCTCCGTCAAAGGTGACGTCAAGGATTGAGCTTTGGTCAGTTTTTGGCTTTTTCGTATAATGTATATTTTTGCATGTATTTTTTTTTATTATAGCTGAAATATGAACCACAGTGTTAATTTTATGTATTGACAGATATGGTGACATTGAAAATATTAGATTAGTTTCAGTTTACATAAACATATTGAAAATCTTAATGGGGCCTGAAACATGTTTTAAAGATATGACTGTGTTTAAGTTTGGTGCACTTAGCTTTTGGGTCCCACTGTTACAGGATTTTCAAAGGACGTTCCTGGGTTCGGTAAACTGGATGAAGATGACAAGAAAATTATGATGGAGAAGGCGTACTATGACATCTGGATGGTATGTGACTGTGGTCTTCTATTTCTTACACACTTGAGAGCTATCCCCTGAGCCAACAGTCTCGGTTGCCTGTTGTCTCAGGGGTTAGATCTCATGTGGTTTCAGCGCACAAGGTTCACCGAATTGAGTACAGTTCCCGCAGAACACCTTCAAGATTATTTGATCTTTCATGTGAGCGGGCTCGTGTAAAACTGTTTATTTTGAGCAGTCGTCATAGAGATCACGTGAATATAAGATCTGTTTCATTGGCCAGTCAAGTAAAACGACTGAGCTGTTAGCTTGCGTTCGCCGCTCACGGTGAGGATTTCGCCTCGTGAGGCAGAATTATCAAATAAGTTTGATATTTTCCTTCCTCACCGAAAACTGCCCGCACACACACGAGAGCTATCCCCTGAGCCAACAGGCAATTGAGGCCGTTAGTTCAGGGAATAGTTCTAGTGTGCGCCGGGCTTATCTACTGCGTTTTTTGAAAGAATTGTGTAGCCTACATTTCTCAAACTGTATCTTTATCTCTGCTGATAATATAAAATGAATTTTGCCAAAGTGAATTTAAAGGGGAGCCCAAATGAAAAATTAACGCTTCTGAGATAGAGCTACTTTGTGCCATATTTTTTCTGAAAACTTTCATGAAAATATCCCCACTGGTTGTTGAGATATTGCAACTCGGAAGAGTTTTGGGCCTAGTACAAAGTTGGTGTACACATGACCTGTGTTGATGTCACCAAGTGAGCTAGATATAATTAGATTGATAAATAATGACATATTTTCTTTTCTGAAAAAAGGCTTGGTTTGTAATATATTTCGCCTTCCCCGCTAGAGAGCGGCGCGACCCGGGTGACGTCACATGCTTAGATGACCCGAGCCAAACTGTCAGCATGCTTGAGAGACAACGATGCACAGGTTGAATGCCGATTTAATCGAGTGGGAAAAAATCGCAAAAATATTTGCTTACATTTTTGGATACGGGAGAGATAGATCTTTCATTCAGTGTATACATTAGTCACATGTTTTCTTTTCCTTTAACTTATGGTGATGCAGTACTAAAGAAATGTAGAATAAATTCTTTTCTGTCAAGTGTGGACTAAAGCAACTAAAAATCATGGAACAGTTTTGTCCAGCCTGTAGACACAAGCAGCATGAGACACTAATGATAAACTATTTAAAGTGATCGTAAACCCTCAAGCAAAGTTTCCATCAAATGAAAGACCATTGGAAACTGTGTTGAAAAATATTTATTGTAATTTTTTACGATTTTATTACACAGAGTAAACTGCAAATAAAGTATTGTATTCTATGGTGGTCTGTTGCAATCATATTTAGGTCCAGTGACGTCACACTGCCTTAATACATATATTTCAAACTTTGTATGCACTTTCCAATGCTTGATTCAAGTTTAAGGTGTGTATACTTTGAGTTTCAACACACTCACTGTTCCAATGTACATGTTTCACCAAAATCTGGGAAATTAAATGCAATATTCAAATCGACTTGACACTTATGAGTTACCATCTCCCAGATTTTGGTGAAACATGCACATTGGAACAGTGAGTCTGTGTTGGAACTCAAAGTATACACACCTTAAGCTTGAATCAAGCATTGGAAAGTGCATACAAAGTTTGAAATATATGTATTGAGGCAGTGTGACGTCACTGGACCTAAATATGCCACATCTCGTCTTTCATGTTTCGAGACTGTGCAAGAGTCTCGTGGTGCAGGCGGTTAGACGAGTGCCAGGGCTGTCTAGCTATTCTAATCTAATGTTACACACTTCTAGTTGATTTGCTTCTGATAATATCTAATTTACTCGAGTAGTAATTTTCATTTATTCCCATCTTAGCTTGCTAAGGGCATTTCACGTTCCACTTAACACTACCCTTAGCTCAATGGCTTCGTTCTCCGTGTATTTCGTCCCATGTCAGCTTCCCCAAGCATCCAGTCACATGTCCGCTCTATTTAAACGAGCAAATGAAATTATCCGAATTCAAATATTTTGACCTGGGAATCTCAGATGTGAGACATGTCGATTGCACTTTAGTGCTCGAGGCGCAAGACTGTGGGAGACCAAACCGAAGTTGTGCGAATTAGCTAGTTATTTGCGCTGAAAACTTACCTCACTTCCACTCTTTGCATTTCTTGTCTACATGAAATATCACAGTAAGAATTTAAATGACACAGTTATCTCCCCTGCTAGTCACCTGATTGCATAGCTACCCACAATTCTACTTCCTTCTTGTCCTACTGCTTCGTAGGGTTGGAAGTAAACATTGTCAACTCCGTGAAAAAGTGCCTTTTCTAGCGAAACTACTCACAGTTGGATTACCTCAGACGTCTGATTTTCTGCAAGAAGTCCTTTGGGAAGTATTCTCTAAGTTATCAGCGTAATAATGGCTCAAAATATGTCTCAAATGTCATGCATGTCTTGTGGAGGTGACAAGCCTAGTTATGACCTTCACTCATTGTGTCCGCCATGCCGCCAGGGTAGAATCTGTACATGGGACACTGCCTGTGAAGAGTGTATTGTGTGGGAGCCCGGCATATTCCAGGTGTATCTGGCCGGTTCTCTGGCAGCTAACGAAGGAAATAATGTTGTTATGCCTGCCAATCTCGCAAACGAGACATATGTAGCACAGTCTCCGCGTACTAATGTAGGCGAGGAGTCTAGGGGGTTTGTTACTTCAGTAGCTGGGTCTTCATTAGTCAGCCTATTGGATGTAAATAAAGATAAACAAACTCCCCCCCCGCTCACGATACTTCCATTTCAGACCAGGTGAAGGGTCAATCAGGTAAGAGATCGACCCGGTTGGTACAAGTGGAGGGAATAATCGAAGATATGGAATCTGGTACTACGACGACTGTGGATGTGGAGATTCCTATTGAGCGGACACCTGGATGTGACGATGAAGGGAAATCGGTGACGGACCCAGGCTTAGCGTGGGAAAGCCAGGGGAATCCGATCGCTCGATCGGAGTCAGCTTATGATTATGAAAACTTGGGCAGCACCAGTGAGGAGCCTAATGTTAAATTTTCATTTGGGTCCGGGGTTGGGAAAATACCTTCCTCGACGCTGTCGAGGCCTGGACTTCCCGGTCGCTCAGTTACGCCTTTAACTGCTGCTTCCAGTTTGTCTGAATTTTCTCAACCTGCTTCCGGTTACTCTGGCGGCCTTCCTCGTTCCCTTGCCGAGACGTTTGTGTCTACGAGCCTTCTGGGCCACCAGAGATTAAGGTTCCCGCAACAACGGCAGTATGGTATGTATTCAGGTACCCATAATATGTCAAATTTTTTGCCTGTGTCTGAGTTGCGTTATCAAGAACCCTCAATCAGACCAGTTCAAATCATGCGGCATCCGGTTGCTGGTCTACCTTCGCCCTTGCGTGGCTTAGGTCAGATATCTGCTTCCGGTGGTGTTCGAGGTACGGGACCGGGAATTTATCGTATGATGCGTCCTCCTATACGTGCTTCCGGTTTACGACCTCGTATGCCCGTTCACCGACCGTTACAGTGGCCGTGCTCACGTCCAGCTGGAGGGTCCTTGAGTGTGAACACACCTCGTCAGGCCTTGCTTCCGGTCCACTCTCAAGTGACTGATCCCACTTTGGCTGCCATACTGCGCGGTATGGAACAGCAACGTGAGGAAATGAAGGAATTGAGAGAGATGATGACCAGTCAATTCCGGAGTAGTTCGCCACTGCTTCCGGTTGCGACTGAACAGTCTAGGAAACCGGAAGCTAATTTGTCGAGGACTATCCCTTCCAATACTCCCTCCTGGCAGGAAGCCCCGGAAGCTATGGAAGTGGATAGGGACCAGTACGGTAGCTCTGAATTGAATGAACCTACCAATACTGATCCGGATGCTAGGAAATATTATGAACTTATTTCCGGCATCTATGACTTGATTCCTGATATGCAGCTTCCGGTCCCACATGCGGGGGATATTGAAACTGAATCAGGAGAGTCAAACCGGGTTACGAGGTCGGCTACCACGCTTCCGGCCTCAACTGCTATTCATTCTATTTGCCACTTGTTCCATAGAACTTTAGCAGAACCCACTACGCAGGAGGAACGTGCTATAAGGTTGAGACCAAAAGCTCGCTTCCGCCCTGCAGGATCTTCTGGTCCGTTCCCGGTACAGAAGCCAAACATACGAAGTTATGGCGTACATAACTCACCGTTTAGCTTCCGGTCTGCAGAGGTGAACGGCGATTTTCAGTATTTATGCTCTAGCAATACTAAAGTCCCTAGTAATCCGGATGTTCCTTGCACGAACAAACAGGCCGCAGTACTTGAGGAAACTGCTCGACAAGGAGTGGCGATTACGAATCACCTTGACTGGTTTCTTAAAGCCATAAAGGATGGTTTATTTTCGCTGTCGGGCGCGGACAGTCAAGAACAGTTACAGGAGGGTATAAACCTCGTTCTTGACTACCAGAAGATTGCTTCCGGTGCTGTAGAAGATTTTCTGGTACACAATGCCTACCTATCTTCTATGCTAGTGTATTTAAGGAGAAAGGCCTTCATTCCTTTTATGCATAGTTACACACCGGAAGCTGTAAAGAGGAGTCTACTAGAGACATCTACGGCTCCTTTACTGTTTGGTGATGCTGTTGCCGAAGTTCGACCTGAAATGGATCGTATAGAGCATGACAGGTCAGTTGCTTCTGGTGCTTCGTCTAAAAGACCTATGGCTTCCGGGTCGGGTCCAAAGGCGAAGAAGGCTAAGAAGAACCCGCCTAGTTCCAAGGCTAATAAGGGTGCTTCCGGCCAACAGCATAACCAAGCGCCTACTTCTTTAGAGCCAAGAGTATTGACCTATGGCCATAAGAAGCAGGGTAAGGGGAAATCTAAGCAGTCAAAGAAGGATTCCTGATGTCTCGGGCCGTACCGGGTGGCTTCCGGTATGGCGGGAACACCGAGACATAATGTTTCCAGTTCCCCAGCAACTAGACCTTCCGGTAGGGGGAAGGCTGCAGTTGTTTTGGAGGAACTGGATAAGGATCGGGACGGAAGCGTGGGTCATTCGAACGATCAGATATGGCTATCGCCTATTGTTCGACACGCTTCCTCCCTTGACTGCTCATCCCCTTCCGTCTCGTATACCATTGCGAACGGGTCATCTATCAGCGATACAGTCCTCTGTGGACAAGCTGATAGAGAAGGCAGCTGTAATAGAGCTTCCGGTTTGGGACACGTCACCCGGGTTCTATTCGCCGGTCTTTCTGGTCCCCAAGAAAGACACGTCCGAGATGCGCATGGTTATAAACCTAAAGCGGCTCAACAAGGACTACCTCACTCCACCGCCACACTTCCGCATGGAGTCCTTCCGGTCT
>JAVTVY010034685.1:0-15023 GCA_036873755.1 Hanleya hanleyi | reverse complement strand
AATATAAGACTGGGACCACCCACAATGTTCGCCTTTAAACACGCATGCATGTCCGCATCTTTCTGCTGTATCAACGAAAAGTACGTGGGACACGCTTGAAAAAGATGGCGAAGCGCCACACCCGGTAAACTTAAACACTCCTTGAAGATGTCCACATGCATTTCATGACGAAACAGTTGAACCATTTTCTCAGCCGCTTGCAGGAAAGGAACCACATCCAGGTTATTATACCATATGAGGAAATCTCGCATCGTCTCCATGTGTTGGTCGTTCCATACCTGCTGTAGTTCACGGTACGCGTCTTCCGGACATTCCACTTGCTTCAATTCGTTAAAGAAGGCCTGCCGCGGTGGCAACTGTGTTTCCGCCAAACGGTCGAGCGTCGATATATACGTGTAAGGGAACAGACCTTTCGTTTGTGCACAGTCATACGCCTTCACCCACTGATCATAACTATAATTAGGCGCTAGGTAGTTGCGTACATCCAGGAAACGGAGTGATGTGGTAATCAGGGCCATATGATTATTGATCTTCTTGATGACCGACTTGATGGTATTCGCCTGGGCCAAGTAAGGGTAGAGAAATTCCTTCACCATATTTAAATCATAGCGCCCCGAGTTGAACCCCAGCACCGGTAACTGGCCTAGGTATTGTAAAAAACGCGCTTTCAATTTCTCGGCATACGGTTTGGGTAAAGGCACATCATCCTGCGACTGCATAGGCTCCGACTGCGACTCCGACTCCGACTCCGACTCCGACTCTTCATCATCACTAAACGCTACACCCGGTATAGGAATCCGATCGTCCAGTTGGTCCAGTATGTCCTGGAACTTGCACACCAACAATTCCGTACTGGCCGCGCTGACTTCTTCTAAATACCCCATCATGCGGGAGATTAACTCATGGGCATCCCCGGTAGACACGAAACAGACCGGTGCAGCGTCATAGCCAGGTACGTTGCTGGAAATGCTCACACTGAGGAGAATATGGCGCTGCGTCCACTGTGTTTTGGATGAAAACAAGTCCATGGGCTCCAACAAGGCCTCAAAATCATAACACGCCCGGTACGGAAAATAACGGTCCGCCTCCGGTATGATGAGACCCTCATCGGCCAGTTCCTCGAAAATAGTAAGCGTATTATGATACACACCACCAGGATAGACTCGCTTCACAGCGTTCGTACAAATCTTCTCGTGTCGATGTAAGTTGGAGGTACGGTGAAACACCCGATGGCATTGGGCGCAACTGTAAGACTCACAATACTGGCTCATATTGTGTATCAACGAAAAATGACTCACGCCATTGTAATCGAACACATTCACTTTCATGGTAGAAGCGTACCGTTCTGTGGAACGACGCACCAATTCAGCCACCAATGTATCGTCCTCCTCCCGTTGTAATCGGTATACAAAGATATTGATGTTAAATAAGGTTTCCACGTCATCCAAATTCTTGAAAGGAACGCCACGGAAGTGACGCTCATCCATGTCTTGCTGCTCTAAGTACTGTTGCCAATAGTGATTGGCCACTCTGTCACAAGCCTGCGGGTCACACTCGTCCACATGTACGGCCAAACACCGAAACAAACATTTCCGATCTTTGTAGGGTCCATGTCTCCCTTGCGTTAATGCATACAGGCCGCGTCGACGAAGCAGCCAAGGAGGGAGTAGTACAGGAGCACCGATAGGATGATCTCTCATTTTCGTGACGAAAAATGTGACGTTGGTCACCCTTTCCACAAGCCATTCGGAATTGGGACGTTGCGACAGGGCCCATTGCAAAGGATCCAACGTAATCAATTGTTCAAGCAGTGGCTGCAGGGAAATGTCTTCCGTTATGGTGAACGGCTCGTCAAACACATACGTATTATTACTCGGGTAATAATACCGCAGCTGGTCCGTGTTCTTCTGCCGTAAAATATATCCAAATGTTATATTCAACTTGAACGCTGTCACCTGGTCTCTGAATATGCTCTCAGCGTAAGTAGACAAATACGTGAAGTCTTCCAGTCGAAAGTTATACAAATCCAATAGACGACGGTCACGGTGAAAACAATGGCGTATGGTAGGCCAGTGTCGTTGATAAAGCTGCCTCACACGCTCGTCTTCAGGCAAAACTTCTACAGGAGGGACTGCTGGGTCAAAGGGAAAATGTTCTCCACGTATCATGCTTCCAAACACACGGGGCAGGGTGGCTGGTTAGAGGTAAGGCAGGAGCTGATGAGGCAGGCTGGCTGAACAAGTAGGCAGGCAGGAGCAGGCTGGCTGGCTGGCTGGCTGGTTGGTTACAGGTGAGACAGGAACAGGTCAGGCAGGAGCTGGAACGGATCAGGCAAGCTGGCTGGACAAGCAGGCAGGCAGGCAGGCAAATCAGGTCAGTGAAAAACTTCCCAAAGTAGTCCAATGATTATAACCCATTCACTAAAAATCACCTACTTTTATATGTTTTTCAACCCATTCCCGAACATTCACGAACCCACTCCGACATCTTGCTTTACAACAGGGCCCACAACCACCATTTTCCTTTACAACAGGGACGACAACCGCCATCTTGCTTTACAACAGCACCGACAACCGACATCTTGCTTTCCACCACGCCCGAACAGGCCCGAACACACCCGAACACACACGAACATCTCCGAACCACACCGAACAGTACCGAACATCACCGAACCAAGCCGCCATCTTGCTTTACAACAGGGCCGACACCCACCATCTTGCTTTACAACAGGGACGACACCTCAACCAATCAAATTCAACCTCACACTTACAATTCAACCAATCAAAAGACTCGTTACAAAACCATCCAGTTGTGACGTCATAGTTACATCCGGGTGAAATGATACTTTAGTTGCTCGCTACCTACTACTGGCAACTTCCATTCACCTGCCTCATTGCGGATCCGACAGGGCAAGGCCAGGCGCAATTCGTCCAGAAGCTCATTCGACACGAGCGTATGACTACCCCACTCACCTCTCGGTTCGTGTATAGGGTTACGGGGAGTGGCACACAGTTACGCCATGATACACAACGTCTGGCTGACTTGAAGCAAGGTACTTTGGTCGTCGTCGACGATGTGAGAATGGAAACCAATGCTCGGGTGACCCAGCTCTTACCAAGAGCAGTCATCATCGGCGGCTCAGGGTAATCTGTATCATATGTTTAATAGAACAAAGAGCATCAGTATTTTAGTTTGAATGCCCACTACCTGGCGATGTTTAAAAACCACAGAAACCACTCAACTGACGCACATGGATAGACACATGTACTCCGGACGCACCCAGTTTGCATGCGAAGATGCGATGGCCCCGCAGCACGAATTCTCATCGATCTGAAACAAACCGCCTCCGACCATCTCCGGCTGTCACAGGCCCCCAAATGATGATAGGCTTTTGCTCAAATGTTGACATGCACGTTCAAGAAAAACTGGTGGGAAATCTTCAGCCTAGTTGTAGCAGGGCCTGGATACAGCAAAAGAAGCAGACGGTGGCACCGGTGACAATTCGCAAAACACCATGCCGATCAAGACCCATTACCCACTCTCATGCACCACTGTCGCAGGAGGCGGCTAATATGGGATCGTCGTGATAGGACTGGAATATTGTTGAAAGCGACGTTAAATCTTAATTCACTCATTCACAAGTCACGACGCTGACCACAGATTTCCGCGGCATGGGTCGACTCTTAAAACGACCGCTTTGTCATGATAGTGAGCATATGTATTATGTTTATTATATATAGAATCAAATGTATTGTCAGTCTACAACTATTGTCTGCCATCCTTGCTCACAAACTTATTACATGTTGTCAGAAGTGGGATTTTAAACGAACGAACGTAACCAACATAACATGGAGAAAATAAAAAATCCTGGAGGACTAAATCTCGAGGGCAATAATGCAGATACTTGGCGAAGATTCAAACAGCGTTTTGAACTGTACATGTCGGGAACCGCAGGAGTTGAAGCCGAGGAAAAAGTTCAAGTTGCATGTTTGCTACACATCATCGGAGAGCCCGCACTGGAGGTATTTAATGCATTTTAATGCTTGGATGGCAAATTTTCTATAAATCTGGATGAAAGCGCAGTACCCAAGAATCATGCACCCACGAAAACTCCACTGGTACTGCTTAGCTGCGTGAAAGCAGAACTGGATAGAATGCTTAAACTCGATGTTATTGGGATGATACAGTAACTTACGGAATGGGTCATCCCCAAAGTGGTTTCAGAGAAGCCGGATGGCAGCCTGCGTATATGTTTATGCCATCCGGTACTCTATTCTAATATGTCTGTTGTTAGTCTGTCGTAAATCAAGTCCTTCTAACCCTGACATCCATGTTTATTCTACTTTTTTCTCATTACCTCATTCATGTAACCTTCGTGTAAACGCGAGCCATATTGGTCGAATATTTGCGTAGCGATATGTCGTTTTCATATTACAATCGGCGGCAGGATTTATTCCGCGTTTCTGTTAGTACAGTTCATTATTCCGTGCCGCATACGAATGGGTTGAATTCCTATTAACCTTATTTGTTGAAACTGCCTGGACTAGGACAGCATATAAACCCCCTGCCCCAGACGGCTACGTGTGCAGATAGTCAGGATATATAGTATTTCTGCTATCGTTATTCGCCAAAAGATAAACCTTGTCAGATGCTGGTTGCACTGATGTAACAGTACCGGAAGCCTGTGTTAAGTGGTTCCCAAATCCAACTCTCGTGGAGCTCCGCACTGACCTTGACCCCAGTCCAATGCAGTCGACGCAACGACACCAGACTGATTAGGTATTACAGAAATGGACTCGAATCATGTCTAGAGATCTTATGGACTTGGGACATTCCAGAACTGTGAAGCAGGAGATCAAGCCTACTAATAGATAAAGATGAAATTTGTGTGGCAGTGTTAATAGACCTTAAAAAGGCATTCGACACAGTCGACCATTGTATTCTTTTGAAGAAGTTGTACTCCGCTGGTATTAGAGGCCAGTTGTATAGCTGATTTCAGTCTTATCTTAAGAACAGAAGGCAATGTGTCGCTATTAAAACATCTGTCACTCAGACTGAAGTAATCAATATTGGCATACCCCAAGGTTCCATTCTTGGACCTCTTATGTTTTTAGTTTTTGTAAACGATTTACCTGATTGTACAAAATACTAAGTTCTAATAAATTCTGTAAATATGTGTGCGGATGACACTAGTTTACATGTATCTGGTAAGTCTTTGCAAACTGTCATACGTAGAGTGCAATATGACATTGACCGCCTATCGATCTGGTTAAAAAACAATAAACTAATTCTAAAGGCTTTGAAAACAGTATATACAATTATTCGAACAAGACAAAGACAAATGGACACAAAAAATGTTTGTATCACTATTGACGTTTGATAAGCACCTCATATTTCATCCACATATGAACACACTGTGCAACAATATTTCTCGTAAGCTTTATTTTTTTTTATAAATTAAGAGACAGCTTTCCCTTAGATACATTGGAGATCCTATATAATGCATTAATTCTTCCAAATTTTGATTATTGAGATGTTAATTGGGGAAACGCTGATGCCGGAGTTATGAGCAGGTTAGCGAAATTACAAAAACGTGCTGGCAGGATAATGTTGAAAGCCCAGCATCGAACACCTACTGCTGAAGTTTTTAATGGATTACACTGGATATCAGTAAAACAAAGAATTACCTATCACAAGGCTATATTGATGTTCAAAGTTTGCCAGAAATTGGCCCCTCAGTACTTGATATCTTTGTTTAAAGAAGTGTCTTCAAGAATGAGATCAGGCAAGCGAGAGCGAGGCGATGTGGCACTACCACCTTTGAAGTGTGAATTATTTCGCAAAAGTTTCAGGCATTCAGGGGTCAAAATCTGGAACTCTTTACCTGTAGAACTGAGAGCTTGTGATAATATTGTATCTTTTAAACACCAGCTCTTAAAATCAGATATTTCAGATACGATACTTGGAAATACTTTGTAAAATGCACTTAGTTTTATACCGACTGTAATAGTACGTGCATTTTTATATAGTTACAATATAAATCCATGTTTGGATATTCTTACATGTGTCAATATATATACTATTTTTTTATTTATACATACACTAACTATTTTACTAACTTATTTCTGGGCCTTAAGGAAGACTAGCCTTGGGGCTAATTAAGCCACCCAAAATAAATAAATTTATTATTATTATTATTATTATAATATTATTATTATTATAATGAAGAGCCGTTCAATGAACCATACCAGAGAAGGACGACAGCATTATACGAGGGAGTTCGCATTCATTGGGCTGTGGCGCCACTCGGGAGTCAAACAGTCCATTCTCGTCGAACGTCGTGCTTGCCCGAATGCCGGACAATAGTCTTAGATTCTGTTTTTACTATAGGAAACTGAACTCTCGCACTGTGTGCGACTCCTATGCCCTTCCCTGAATTGACGAGTCGTTCGATGGTCGGGTCAGTTTGGTCTTCTAAACTTGATCTTAGGCAAGTGGAGGTCGAGGAGGACAAACAGAAGACTGCTTTCTCGGTTAAACTTCTCGGGCTCTACGAGTGCAACCGAATGTCATTCGGGTTCACAAACGCGCCCGCCACATTCCGCATGGAAATTGTTCAAAAGATCTCAAGGAAGGTCTTATATACATAGACGATTTCATTGTATTTTCCAGAACGATTGAACAGCACGTTGAACGGTCCGTTTTCCGACGCTTGGAGAATCACTACCTCAAACTGAATCCTGCAAAGTGCGAGATTTTAGAGACCGTGTGAAGTATATGGGACAAATCGTGTCAAAGGATGGCATTAAGGTTGACACAGACAAGATCGACGTGAATGTATCGAGGTCCCTTAAGGTAAATATCAGCAGGGAAATCCCGCATCATGCATTGAAACTAAGGACTGGAACCTAACCACGTTTTAAATTCTGCTGATTTTTCTAATTCTTCAGCAAGACAGATAAAGAAAAAAAATCCATGTAATGTTCTCTCCATCCATGGACACGGCAATTCGATTTTTAAATGAAGAATATACACTGAAAAAAAAAAATCTTAAAATTTAAGGAATATTCCCCGACTATGGCACCATCGGAATATTCCTTAAAATTCAATAAGGAATATTCCGTATCATGTTAAGAAATTTGTTATCATGGCAAGGAATATTCCTTAGTTATGTTGAAGAATATTCCACTTGTGTAATTGTCAGGGAATATTGCTTAAATTTGAAAGAATTTTTTTTCTGTGTAGCTATGTAGACTTCCATTTACATCAAGTGTGGAATCTTTGTTTAACCATTTTAGGCCTGTCATTTTAACCTCCCCTCCCCTCGGCATCCGCTGAAAAAAAATAGCTAAGATTCTTCTGAGGGGGACGATGTGCATGAAAATTAACATCTATCGTACTACATCCATGGGTGTGAATGACTTCATCTGAAAATGAAGCATGAAATATTAATTTGCACCCCCTTAAACTTTTAGTTGAAAAGAACTTTGGACAATTTCGGGCAGAATGGACCATATTGGGGGAAAATCACAAATCTGCCGATTTAATTTACAATGATTCAAAAGGAAGCGGTATGGATGGAATCTGATGTTCAAATTGATTTGAATGTGCAATGGTAGAAGTACTCTCTCGAAATATTTGGTTGGCCCTGAAAAGGGCCGTTGAAATAGCGACAGGCGCTATATATTTATTTGCTGCTGGTGTACTTCGTGACAGCCTTGGTTCCTTCACTCACGGCGTGCTTGGCCAACTCGCCGGGCAGAATCAGACGGACAGCAGTCTGGACTTCTCGGCTTGTGATGGTCGATCGCTTGTTGTAGTGGGCCAAACGGGAAGCCTCTCCTGCGATACGCTCGAAGATGTCGTTGACGAAGCTGTTCATTATTGACATCGCCTTGGAAGAAATGCCGGTGTCGGGATGGACTTGTTTCATCACCTTGTAAATGTAAATGCCGTAGCTTTCCCTCCTCCGCCTCCTTCTTTTCCCAGCACCACCCTTTGGTGCTCGTTTCTTTATCGCCTTCTTGGCGCCTTTGGAACCAGTCGGTGTTTTGGGAGCCATGACGCAAATAGGAATATGTGACACTGGTGCGGTTCAAGAGAATCGGTGAGTTCGAACGCCTGACCCGCTCTATTTATATCCTGAAGCCGGGATTGAAATTTCACGCGCCTAGCTCGTTTCGGACGCGCGAGAAAGCATTAAAGTGGCCGTCAATTGGCTGTATTCTCTGCACGTGCTTGTCGGCTAATTCTGGCGCCCTTCACATGATTCGTTTGACGACTCGCTTACCGATACATGACCAAGTTTGTTCTGTCCAGGTATCCAATCAATGTTAGGTAGTCGTGGAATGTATAAATAATATAGTTATTCATGAAATTATTCACATACCGTACTGAATATCTCGCAGTATTGGATTCAAAACGATTTATTTCCCGCAAGAAGATTTTTAACAATCGAATACCGTTTATGAGATCAGATTGTATGGTATTATGTCTTCGTTTTGAACGGTTTTGTCAACGTGAACATTGAGAATGAAATATACTTGATATACATGAATATTGGGTATTGTGGAGAGAAGAAAATTACAATTGTCGTTGCAAATTTGAGGATCTGGATTAAGTTTTATGCTATATTAAAAGGTATAGAAAATCCGCACCTCTTTTACTCAAATATACATGAAAACGAACGAAAATAGCCCCAAAATGATAAGAATGCCCGTGAAATATGATAAGAATAAACGGACCAGTGTACGAAATGAGGGTATGATTTATAGACGAGAGTAATCAGGAAGTCCCGATATCCTGCATATATATAGCGGTTCCCACGCGCTCTCAACCTGATTGGCTTTTGCGTACTTTCTTAGCAGCAGCACAGCTCTATCTACATGAAGTGGGGGGGGGGGGAGTGAATCATCTTAGCGCCGCACGTTGCTGCTACACAGAAAACAAATTCCTTAAAAACTTAAAGAATATTCCCCGACTATTACATAAGCGGAATATTTCTCAACATAACTAAGGAATATTCCTTACCATGTTAAGGAATTTCATGCTACGGAATATTCCTTATTGAGTTTTAAGGAATATTCCGTTGGTGTGATAGTCGGGGAATATTCCTTAAATTTTAAGATTTTTTTTTTCAGTGTATATACTTCATTTAAAAATTGAATTGCCGTGTGCATGGAGAGAATATTACATGGATTTTTTTTTCTTTCTCTGTCTTGCTGAAGAATTAGAAAAATCAGCAGAATTTAAAACGTGGTTAGGTTCCAATCCTTAGTTTCAATGCATGATGGGGGATTTCCCTGCTGATATTTACCTTAAGGGACCTCGATACATTCACAGGCAGAAAACTATGCTATAGCATATATCTCCCTGAATAACAGTCTTATATACTGGAGTACTACGGTATATACTTGTATATTAAAAAGCTGATATTGTGGTCGTTTTGTTTTTCATATAAATCAGGTTTCGTATATATGATTGAAAAAATCTTAAAAATAACCTGTATTTCAATGGGATTTTAGTGTATACAGTCAAATTCTTTGCTTATGTTTTTACATGTATTAGTGACTAAAATTAACCACAGACAATGAATGGGCCCTTCGCTATGTAGATTTTCGACGATATCGAGAACTACCAAAATTGCATGTTAAAGAAAACCCCAAATCCAAGGTGTTTAGCTGTTGCTGACAGTTTTGAGGGAAATTCCAAGTCCGTTATTCAATTCCAATCGATATGAATGCTCATTTGCTGATAAATGTAAGTTTTGTGGGATATATGAAGGTAACGATACCCCCTTAATAAGAAAATAGGGAATATCATGAGATCTATAAAACACGAGCACTAAATGTTTGAGAGATGTACTCTGCAGGAAGAATTATTGAAAAAAAAAACAAATTAAAAAGAAATATATCCGGCTAAAAATTAGAACAGAAGAGAACGACTCTCTTTTCATCCCGATTTGCGTTATCATTATTTGTTTTATCAAAGAATCTCTTGTTTCAATACGCTTGGCTTGACTGGATTATTTACACGCAGCTTTCCAAATTCCAACAGGAGTAACTTCCCTTGTATCGGGGCATTTCCGTGTTGGAATTCGAAGTGAATTTTGATATAAATCAGTTGTTGCTTGTATTTGCATGCCATATTTCCTATAATTGCGCTAACTAAAGAAACTGTAAAATTACGGTTATGTAATCATGTTATTATCGGTATCACGGAAATGAAAAAATAAAAATCATTCAGCTAAATTTAAATAATTCAAAATTATTCGATAGGGAGACATTTAAAAAAAAAAAAAGTTCAAGGGGAAGAGGAGATGTGTAGGTTCTTGTTTTCAAATTTGTGCAAAGTTAGAAGTTCCTCTTTCGAAGAAAATGGTTGGCCCTGAAAAGGGCCGTTGAGTTTTCTTTCAGCGACGACACTCAGCGGGCTCGCTTAGACTTCTTGGGAAGCAAGACTGACTGGATGTTTGGCAGGACACCTCCTCGAGCGATAGACACCTTAGCCAACAGTCTGTTCAGCTCTTCGTCGTTACGGACGGCCAACAGGAGATGACGGGGGTTGATGGTTCTCCTCTTGTTATCTCGAGCGGCATTTCCTCCAAGCTCCAAAATCTCGGCGGTCAGATATTCCATGACGGCGGCCAGGTAAACGGGGGCACCCGCTCCAACACGGTTAGCATAGTTGCCTTTCCTCAGGAACCGATGAACACGACCCACAGGGAACTGAAGTCCAGCGCGCGCAGATCTTGTTCTGCTCTTTCCTGCTTTGGATTTTCCGCCCTTTCCACGTCCAGACATCTTTGCTCTTTCTTGCAGTAAGTATCAAGTAATTGCTTCTATCAACAAAGATCGAAGTGTTGAAAATATTACCAAATTACTGCCTTATATACGATCCACCAGGATCCTGCTATTTTTAGGTTTCCAGAGCACGCGCGATAATAATCCAATCAAATGACGAGTCGGCGAAAGCGTCAGCCAATGGATGATGCTTTTTGTGCTCTCTTTCACATCCGCGTGTTTTTGTGCTCAATCCGCTGCAAAACTTAAAATGCATGCTTGAATCTTGTAGAAATAAATACAATTGTTTTATACCTTTTGAATTCCTGTCAATCTCCAATATTTAAGCAAACATTAGAAAAATCTTTGAAAACAGAAAGCTCGCGAGGCGGGCACTTTGCTTTACGGTATCGTAGTACTTTTACATCGAATTTACATAGAGAAACAAAGGTACGGTGCAATAATAATACAAACTGACATACATTTCTAATAGGCTGCTCTATAAAATATTGGGACTTCCATTTACATCGAGTGTGGAATCTTTGTTTTTATTTGAGGACTGATGTTTGTTTTGTTTATTTCAGACTGGGGAGGGGAAGAGGAGGGCCTGTCATTTTAACCTCCCCTCACGCCGGCATCCGCTGAAAAAAGTAACTAAGATTCTTCTGAGGGTCCCCATGAAAGTTAACATCTATCGTACTACATCCATGGGTGTGAATGACTTCATCTGAAAATCACTATATTAATTTGCACCCCCTTAAACTTTTAGTTGAAAAGAACTTTGGACAATTTCGGGCAGAATGGACCATATTGGGGGAAAATCACAAATCTGCCGATTTAATTTACAATGATTCAAAAGGAAGCGGTATGGATGGAATCTGATGTTCAAATTGATTTGAATGTGCAATGGTAGAAGTACTCTCTCGAAATATTTGGTTGGCCCTGAAAAGGGCCGTTGAAATAGCGACAGGCGCTATATATTTATTTGCTGCTGGTGTACTTCGTGACAGCCTTGGTTCCTTCACTCACGGCGTGCTTGGCCAACTCGCCGGGCAGAATCAGACGGACAGCAGTCTGGACTTCTCGGCTTGTGATGGTCGATCGCTTGTTGTAGTGGGCCAAACGGGAAGCCTCTCCTGCGATACGCTCGAAGATGTCGTTGACGAAGCTGTTCATTATTGACATCGCCTTGGAAGAAATGCCGGTGTCGGGATGGACTTGTTTCATCACCTTGTAAATGTAAATGCCGTAGCTTTCCCTCCTCCGCCTCCTTCTTTTCCCAGCACCACCCTTTGGTGCTCGTTTCTTTATCGCCTTCTTGGCGCCTTTGGAAACAGTCGGTGTTTTGGGAGCCATGACGCAAATAGGAATATGTGACACTGGTGCGGTTCAAGAGAATCGGTGAGTTCGAACGCCTGACCCGCTCTATTTATATCCTGAAGCCGGGATTGAAATTTCACGCGCCTAGCTCGTTTCGGACGCGCGAGAAAGCATTAAAGTGGCCGTCAATTGGCTGTATTCTCTGCACGTGCTTGTCGGCTAATTCTGGCGCCCTTCACATGATTCGTTTGACGACTCGCTTACCGATACATGACCAAGTTTGTTCTGTCCAGGTATCCAATCAATGTTAGGTAGTCGTGGAATGTATAAATAATATAGTTATTCATGAAATTATTCACATACCGTACTGAATATCTCGCAGTATTGGACTCAAAACGATTTATTTCCCGCAAGAAGATTTTTAACAATCGAATACCGTTTATGAGATCAGATTGTATGGTATTATGTCTTCGTTTTGAACGGTTTTGTCAACGTGAACATTGAGAATGAAATATACTTGATATACATGAATATTGGGTATTGTGGAGAGAAGAAAATTACAATTGTCGTTGCAAATTTGAGGATCTGGATTAAGTTTTATGCTATATTAAAAGGTATAGAAAATCCGCACCTCTTTTACTCAAATATACATGAAAACGAACGAAAATAGCCCCAAAATGATAAGAATGCCCGTGAAATATGATAAGAATAAACGGACCAGTGTACGAAATGAGGGTATGATTTATAGACGAGAGTAATCAGGAAGTCCCGATATCCTGCATATATATAGCGGTTCCCACGCGCTCTCAACCTGATTGGCTTTTGCGTACTTTCTTAGCAGCAGCACAGCTCTATCTACATGAAGTGGGGGGGGGGGGAGTGAATCATCTTAGCGCCGCACGTTGCTGCTACACAGAAAACAAATTCCTTAAAAACTTAAAGAATATTCCCCGACTATTACATAAGCGGAATATTTCTCAACATAACTAAGGAATATTCCTTACCATGTTAAGGAATTTCATGCTACGGAATATTCCTTATTGAATTTTAAGGAATATTCCGTTGGTGTGATAGTCGGGGAATATTCCTTAAATTTTAAGATTTTTTTTTTCAGTGTATATACTTCATTTAAAAATTGAATTGCCGTGTGCATGGAGAGAACATTACATGGATTTTTTTTTCTTTCTCTGTCTTGCTGAAGAATTAGAAAAATCAGCAGAATTTAAAACGTGGTTAGGTTCCAATCCTTAGTTTCAATGCATGATGGGGGATTTCCCTGCTGATATTTACCTTAAGGGACCTCGATACATTCACAGGCAGAAAACTATGCTATAGCATATATCTCCCTGAATAACAGTCTTATATACTGGAGTACTACGGTATATACTTGTATATTAAAAAGCTGATATTGTGGTCGTTTTGTTTTTCATATAAATCAGGTTTCGTATATATGATTGAAAAAATCTTAAAAATAACCTGTATTTCAATGGGATTTTAGTGTATACAGTCAAATTCTTTGCTTATGTTTTTACAACATGTATTAGTGACTAAAATTAACCACAGACAATGGGCCCTTCGCTATGTAGATTTTCGGCGATATCGAGAACTACCAAAATTGCATGTTAAAGAAAACCCCAAATCCAAGGTGTTTAGCTGTTGCTGACAGTTTTGAGGGAAATTCCAAGTCCGTTATTCAATTCCAATCGATATGAATGCTCATTTGCTGATAAATGTAAGTTTTGTGGGATATATGAAGGTAACGATACCCCCTTAATAAGAAAATAGGGAATATCATGAGATCTATAAAACACGAGCACTAAATGTTTGAGAGATGTACTCTGCAGGAAGAATTATTGAAAAAAAAAAACAAATTAAAAACAAATATATCCGGCTAAAAATTAGAACAGAAGAGAACGACTCTCTTTTCATCCCGATTTGCGTTATCATTATTTGTTTTATCAAAGAATCTCTTGTTTCAATACGCTTGGCTTGACTGGATTATTTACACGCAGCTTTCCAAATTCCAACAGGAGTAACTTCCCTTGTATCGGGGCATTTTCGTGTTGGAATTCGAAGTGAATTTTGATATAAATCAGTTGTTGCTTGTATTTGCATGCCATATTTCCTATAATTGCGCTAACTAAAGAAACTGTAAAATTACGGTTATGTAATCATGTTATTATCGGTATCACGGAAATGAAAAAATAAAAATCATTCAGCTAAATTTAAATAATTCAAAATTATTCGATAGGGAGACATTTAAAAAAAAAAAAAGTTCAAGGGGAAGAGGAGATGTGTAGGTTCTTGTTTTCAAATTTGTGCAAAGTTAGAAGTTCCTCTTTCGAAGAAAATGGTTGGCCCTGAAAAGGGCCGTTGAGTTTTTTTTCAGCGGCGACACTCAGCGGGCTCGCTTAGACTTCTTGGGAAGCAAGACTGACTGGATGTTTGGCAGGACACCTCCTCGAGCGATAGACACCTTAGCCAACAGTCTGTTCAGCTCTTCGTCGTTACGGACGGCCAACAGGAGATGACGGGGGTTGATGGTTCTCCTCTTGTTATCTCGAGCGGCATTTCCTCCAAGCTCCAAAATCTCGGCGGTCAGATATTCCATGACGGCGGCCAGGTAAACGGGGGCACCCGCTCCAACACGGTTAGCATAGTTGCCTTTCCTCAGGAACCGATGAACACGACCCACAGGGAACTGAAGTTCAGCGCGCGCAGATCTTGTTCTGCTCTTTCCTGCTTTGGATTTTCCGCCCTTTCCACGTCCAGACATCTTTGCTCTTTCTTGCAGTAAGTATCAAGTAATTGCTTCTATCAACAAAGATCGAAGTGTTGAAAATATCACCAAATTACTGCCGTATATACGATCCACCAGGATCCTGCTATTTTTAGGTTTCCAGAGCACGCGCGATAATAATC
>JAVTVY010034684.1:0-14607 GCA_036873755.1 Hanleya hanleyi | reverse complement strand
GCCCCTCCCCCTCCCCTCCCTTCCCTTCCCCGTCGTGATATAGCTGAAAAAATGTTGAAAGCGACGTTAAACCCTATTCACTCACTCATTCACTCTTCTCCATGAAGATTTATTGAGTTGACACTTTTACTGCATTTGAATAATGATTCATATTACAAACTTAACTGTTAGTTTCTAACGAATGCATTTACCTGTCTTATAATTTACCTGAAAAATTTACACCGTTCATGCAAAATTTTCATGAAAGTAATGATCCTTGTGCATTGTCCTGACCCTGATGTTCATTCATGTGACATAAATAGTGTGAGGAAACTTTTATTGTTCATCAGTAGAGCAAATTAAATCATTGACACATTACATGTATGTAGCTGAATTGAGAGTGTGTGCATGCCATCATAAATATAATGCAATACTCACCTGGTTGCACCCGAGTTAATAAGAATGTGACATTGGAAACAGACTGTATTGTGAACTAGAGAGTTGTTCTCCATGAAGATTTATTGAGTTGACACTTTTACTGCATTTGAATAATGATTCATATTACAAACTTAACTGTTAGTTTCTAACGAATGCATTTACCTGTCTTATTTACCTGGAAAATTTACACCGTTCATGCAAAATTTTCATGAAAGTAATGATCCTTGTGCATTGTCCTGACCCTGATGTTCGTTCATGTGACATAAATAGTGTGAGGAAACTTTTATTGTTCATCAGTAGAGCAAATTAAATCATTGACACATTACATGTATGTAGCTGAATTGAGAGTGTGTGCATGCCATCATAAATATAATGCAATACTCACCTGGTTGCACCCGAGTTAATAAGAATGTGACATTGGAAACAGACTGTATTGTGAACTAGAGAGTTGTTCTCCATGAAGATTTATTGAATTGATACTTTTACTGCATTTAAATAATGATTCATATTACAAACTTAACTGTTAGTTTCTAATGAATGCATTTACCTGTCTTATTTACCTGAAAAATTTACACCTTTCGTGCAAAATTTTCATGAAAGTAATGATCCTTGTGCATTGTCCTGACCCTGATGTTCGTTCATGTGACATAAACAGTGTGAGGAAACTTTTATTTTTCATAAATAGAGCAAATTAAATTGATGAAATTTGCTGTGAAATTATGTGTTTTGTCTGTTATTGTCTATGGGGCAGCCTGGCAAATGCTATATGGACTGGAAAGGGGCGTCAAATGGCGTCATCATGGGGCAACGGTAGTAAGCCTCTATGGGGCAAAGAGTTAAGTGCAATATGTGGGATGCACACAAATGCACTTAACAAACACTGGTGTTTTTGTCATACACTTAAGAGTTCACTAATGAAACTTTTTGATTTTCACCATGCACGTGCAGTGCACTTTATGAACTTGTTACATAATTACATGTATGCAACAATGCACCTACAGCGCTTAGTACAGATTAGAGGGAATATGGAATAATATTATTATTTCAGTTTTAAGGATGTTACATGTAGTTGTGTTGATAAAAAGTTGTTGTATTTGGTGAATGTACATGTATTGCCAACTTCTAGCAGGCAATCTCCATCAAATATTAAGAAAGATGGACTGGAGATGAGATTGTTGATTGAAGGTATGGGTCATAACTCTGTGGAAAATCATTGAAACTCATAACGAACACTGACAGTGCACATCTGCAACGTAATAAGCATCTTCCATGTAAGTTTCACAGTTGTCCATCAAATAGTAATAGAGAGATATGGTATGGACAAGAAATTATCGATGGACAGACGATCATATGACAAGACCCAGCAGCTCAATGGGCTGAGGGATAAAAACCCGACAGTGTACAATTTCAAGGTAATACATGTATTAACCTTTCTTGTAATTTTAAAGTTTCCTTCAAATAGTAAGCAAGATATGGACCGCACAATGATATTTATTAATGTGGACGATAAAGGGCCATAACTCCTGGGAAAATCATCAAAATGGGCAAATGATTGGTTGATCATGCAGTATTTTTGAGAATGGACTACAGAAACATGCCATTGTAACTCGGATAATAGCAGGAAATAATGCCTTAAGAAGTTTCTCCGGGAATGACAGAAGGCAATACTGTGTTTTCTTCCCTGCACATCCACCTTGTTCTTCGGTTCTGTTTTGGACACTTTAAAATTTGTGCTGTATTGAGAATTTAAAACAAAATACGAAGTTGCGCATCTGAAAACCCTTCGGCGCCAGCCATTCATAATGTATTCAATTTGAACCAAGATTTCAGGAACACCAAGCAGTCAAGTGACAAATATACACATTATGAAAAATTTTGCAACTAGAAATTACCTCTAAGGTTTCCGTCCAATCAGAGAAAGCGGTATTCATTACATAAGTCTCTTGATGCATCGATGATGTACATGTATACCAAATTTTACATCGAGCATTTGAACATTATCAGAGATAGAGATCATTAATGATTTTGCATAAATTAAAGATGGCCGCCCATCCTTCCCGCCACTCAGAGAAACTGATGTGGTTATTCATTGCAGGTCTCTTGATACATCGATGTTGTATACCAAGTTTCGTATAGAACACTTGAATGGTATCAGAGATGTATATCATTAAAGATTTTGCATAAATTAAAGATGGCCGCCAAGGTTTCCATCGAATTAGGGAAACTGGTTTGGTCATTCCTTTGAAGTTTCTTGATGCATCGATGATCTATACCAAGTTTCACACTGAACAGTGAAATGGTGCCGGAGATACACAAGCTTAATGGTTTCGCATCAATTAAATATGGCCGCCAAAGTTTCCAACCAATCGGGTCCAGATTCAACAGGGTTCTGGGTCCTGAGCATATGGATGTGCAGTGCAAGTTTGGTGTGCCTAGGGTAAGTCGTTCTAAAGATATCTTGGTAACGAGAAAGCTGTGATGGTTTCGCATAAATTAAAGATGGCCCCCAAAGTTTCCAACCAATCGGGTCCAGATTCAATAGGGTTCTGGGTCACGAGCATATGGATGTGCACTGCAAGTTTGGTGTGCCTAGGGTAACTCTTCTAAAGATATCTCGGTAACGGGAAAGGTGTGACGGACGGACGGACGGACGGACGTACATGACGACGACAATACCCTTCGGCCAAAAATCACACTGTTTTTCTTCTGCAAACCTTTGAGCTTGGTTTCTTTATTGTTTTCCTTTATTCTTATTGAATGGCTCTCATCATGACAAATTTCAAACTTCCAGATTGTGCAAAAAAGCATAACACTTGAACACACCATCAATTATAACAGATTTTCTGTTCAGATGACTTGATATATACCTGATAAATCCATTAATTTTCCTGACATCGCCTGACTAAAGTATGGCATTCAAGGTTACATCATTGCTTCTACATTTAGCTGTTTACCTGGAAGCTGAAAAACTCATCTCAAACATTGCATGTAGGTTAGGACCCAGAGAGAAAATAAAACAATACTTGTCAGAGCCTAGCCATCATGAGATCATAAAACGGAAGCCCAGAGCTTGATGACCATCATTATGTGACAATAACCTTATATCGGTACGGAGTACATTATTCATGGGTCTGCATGGTGCTCCCGAAAGCCTTTCTGCAGGGGAGATCATCAGTGTAACAACCTTACAGAACAGTTCATTGGTGATGAACTCCCAGAGGCCTAAAGCTTCCTTCGGAGGAGCTACATGTTGATGAGAAAATTATCGGTAATATAACCCTGAACAATTTGAGAAAAGGCGATAGGACTTACAGTCCACATCGTCAAGAGGAGTCCTCCCAATGAATGTTGGATATAGGGAATTCTAGCTCTGCAAACAGTCCATGTCAAAGACAAATGACAACAATCCTTTAGAAAGATTGTGGGGAATTTTAATTGCATATACAGCGATCGAAATAACGCCTGCCTACCTGCCGCCGGCAAATGAATTTTTCCGGCGACAAGTTGAAAAAAAATCTACCGGTCGCATGCGGCAAGTAAGATTTTATCTAGCAAAAACGATAAAATGCGATCAATTTTCGTAAATACCTTTTAGAAGTCTAGATCTATCTCAAGGAATGGACAATCCAAGAAATAATCCATTGAAAATTTATTTCAAGCCGATCTTTGGCCATTGTTGTCGGACCTTGTTGTTGGTCTCTCTCTATCAACATTTCCCACGCCAAATTTACTTCCGGTTGCGCGTCAGCCCTTGCACGGTAGTCGGGTGCATGCAAAAGTCGGACCTGTTCTGGAACGGAATCGGACTATCTGGGTTTTTTTCCAGTTGGTAAATAATATTGTTGGTTTCTTTTCTTTGGCTTCTATTCACAGGCTGAAGTTTTTCTATGCAGACATTTCAGTTAATTGATAATTCCAATGGAACTCGGGTGGCTGATTCTAATTTATTGGAATCAGCAATTTACAAGGAGAGACTTCTGATAAATATAAGTAAATATAGTTGGGATACTGTTTAAGCTCACCTCAAATTTTCATTCTTTAAAAAGGGTGTTACTTGGATCTAAAGTTCACATGATTTAGTCAACAACAAAGCTTTTTGCAGTTCTAATTGCAGAAATTAGGGGGAATGGTTGTCTTTGACATATCAATGTTGCCATCAACTTTCCACTGGTGCTCAAAGTTTTTAAAGAACATGTGTGCCAAACAAAAAAAATTAATAATAATAAATTTAAAAAAACACCCACCTCATTTTTTTAAAAGAAAAATTGCAGGAGAACCACTCGCTGTCAAATTTCACATCATTATTGGTCATTGTTCGACTATTATCAAGGGCGATAACCCATCACTCACCTAGACTCATTTAAGGGGTGTGATTTTAGGTGTGCTCACCACACTCCTGAGAATAAATAAGGCGAGTGATTGTCACTCGCCTGTTCTCCCACAAAACAAGAGGCCTGAAGGCCGTCATGAATCTTGAAAAACATGACATGCAATTAATGCAGGGATTATTTATATTTGTTATAGAGATGAGCTTGCCTGTTCATCTGTCTGTCATGGACTCCACATGACACCTCCACCTTGAACTGTATAGCATCCATTAGTTCAGAGGAAAGAATAAATGCCGCCATCGATTTATTTTGTGTACAAGTAAAATTTGAGTGAGGGCAAGTAAAATTAATTTTCACCTGCCAAATGTGGCAAGTAAGTTTTTCAAAACATTTCAACCCCTGATATATGGAACGGAATAAACTTGGTAATCCTAGTAATGGTCGTAGTGTAGTTAAATCAGAATGCTGCTGAAAAAATGTCTTATTTGAAGAATATGAGACCAGTTCTTCTTCAAACTTTGTAATTATTTCAGATCCTTGTTTATGCTTAACATTCCAAGGTCATACTGTACATGTGAAACACACAGGCCCGATATTTACCATCCACAGTCTACAGCTCAAATTCTGTACAGCTAATCTTAGTTCATCCAGTTGTATATGTTTCTTCGGTAGTTAGATTTCTTCTTTCTATTTTCATCTGGAGATTTTCCGACAAGACAAAGACAAGCTGCGAGGCAAACATTTGATCAATGTCCACCCTTCCGTTTAACTTTAATGGTAAGTGGACCTACTCCGCTCATTGCTAAATGCTCGCATTACATGAAGAAACAAAGAAATTTGTAGCCTACCAGTTGCATCGATCAGATCAAAGAAATCCATCTATAAAAATTTTTTTTTATACATGTGCATGCATTCTGCAATTGCAAGCTCAGAGAAAAACAAAATAGAAGTGCAATCAATGCAAATGCAATAATACAGGTAATAATAACATGTTTAATATCTTTGGTTTTCATCCTCTCAACACAGATTGTACGGCTTGAGAAATGTCATTATCATCAGGACGTGGGATGTGGTTGTCAATTCTCAATCAAAAAACGGAATTGTCTTTGATCTCTGAATGATGAGTTTTCTCCACGAGTGCCATACAAGTGTGATTATGAGCGAAAAACACGCGAAAAACACGCAAAAAACAAAATTGGGGACAACAACGAAATTAACGAGATAGCAAATGTTTTATGACAACTGAAGCCCACGGTGGATCAGCATGGATACTTCCAGTATTCAAAGAGAATTTTTATCCAACACAGATGACCTAAGGGTTAGTCAAATAATGACACCAAAGTTTCCATCTTGTTTTTTTCTCATTTGTAACAATGATTTTATTGTGTTCGACTGATATCAGAAGAACAAAGGAATTACAATCAGATATGACTGTAGCCATGGTAACCAATGGCTATGTCAGGATCAGTAACATTTTTACATTGATGTTAATTTGTTCTTTATCTTACAATGCTCTGGGTGACATCATCTAAGCTGAAAGAAAACGCGTTGAACTTCAGAAACAGCGAATGCATTTTCACCAGTCACTGTCAACAACCCTTCTAAACTTTCAGAGTAACACCCACTCACTCACTGGTTTAAAAAATGCAGTGCACATGCAGTCTTTATCAATTTTGATTGATGCAGGAAATGTGTTATCTGTACGAGAGAGACGGAAAATGCATCAACTAAATCTTATGCAAGACTGAAGGAGTTAAAGGCTCAACTATTGGACAGTACACATGTGACAAAGGATTGCACATTACAGTGAATTACATCATCATCATTGCCTGTGAATGTCAAAGCTTGCAGGTCACATATGTAATCTGTTACTGTTATCTTCAGGCTAGGGTACATGTACACACAAATCATTCAGTTATATCAGTCCAATTGTCTTTCCATCAGTTTGGAAATATACCCAATAACAGTGATCAAGGCTTGAAAGTCACTGATTTCCTGTCACGTAACCAACTCAATTCCAGTCAGCCTTTGTTGTGATGACCTTCATAAGTGGGGATGACATTCTTTGTGATATAACAACTCGGAGCTGCCAGTTAATGCAATCCCAGAAGCAATATAAACCGAATAGATGGTTAGAAAAATTTGTGTGGGTTTAGTATACAATAAAAGAGAGTATTGTATTTTGTATAAGATTATGCCATGTACACACTGGAAGCAGGGTAATTTGAATCTGGTCATCCCTGTAATCTGGTTTTCCCCATTGACATCATGTAAACGGTATTGCTCTTCACTGCCAGACTGGACACGAAAATTGGCAATTGTTACAGATGATTTGTGCCCTAACACAGGAATGATGAAATAATGCCATCGACATCTCCGAATTTCCCCGCAGCCTTTCTCGTAACAGTTATGGGCTGCTTCCACGAGTAGAAGGACAGTAATAACATTAGTGAGTTTAGGGAGCTGACAGCAATCTATAGCAGTGCCCTCTAGGGGCCATTATAACATACAGAAAGAGAGATCACCACCAACAAAACATGTTAGATATATATGAAGGACCTACCTTAGGCAGGAGATAGGAGTCCACAGCCTGGTAATGGTACAAGTCATGTGGGATACCATAATCAACAGAGCTGAATGTCACACGCACCACTTCTTCCTACAAGACAAAATAATAAAGAACAGTCAAGATATACTTTATAAACATCCAAAAAATAGTTTGAAAACACAAATGTAAAGATCTTTATCTTACAAGTACTATTTCTTATCAAGAGATTGCATGGACTGAGTGAGTTAGCTGAAGTTAACATCAGTCAGAAATATTTCAGTCAATGTCGAGACAATAAAAATTGTTTATGCAATTTACAACTCGCCTGAACATGTACTTTTAGCATTTAACACTACCCACTTAACACTACCCTTAGCTCATTGACTTAATTCTCCGTGTATTTCGCCTGACGTCCGCTTCCCCAAGCATCAAGTCACATGTCCGCTCCATTTAAATGATCCAATGAAATTATCCGTATTCAAATATTTTGACCTGGGAATCTCAGACACGAGACCTGTCAATTTCCACTTGAGCGCTCGAGGTGCAAGACTGTGGGATTCTACGCAAGACCAAACCGAAGTTGTGCGAATCAGCTATATTATTTCTCACTTTAATGGAGAATGCTTCTTTGTTTTTCTTAGGGAAAATCATATTACAAACGGCCTAACATAGTTGAAATACGAAGCTGCGCATCTGAAAACCCCTCGGCTCTGGGCGCCAGCCATTCATAATGTACATGTATTCAATATGAACCAAGATTTCAGGAACACCAAGCAGTCAAGTGACAAATATACAGATTCTGAAAAATTTTGCAATTAGAAATGGCCTCTAAGGTTTCCGTCCAATCAGAGAAACTGGTATTCATTACGTAAGTCTCTTGATGCATCAATGACAGAGATAGAGATCATTAATGATTTTAGATCAATTAAAGATGGCCGCCCATCCTTCCCGCCACTCAGAGGAACTGATGTGGTTATATTCATTGCAAGTCTCTTGATACATCGATGCTGTATACCAAGTTTCATATAGAACACTGAAATGGTATCAAAGATATCCATCATTAAAGATTTTGCATAAATTAAAGATGGCCAAGGTTTCTGCCCAATCAGAAAAAAACAGAACTGTCATTTATCGTAAGTCTATTGATGCATCGATGATGTACATATCAAATTTTACATCGAGCACTTTAACGATATCAGAGATAGAGATCATTAATGATTTCGCATAAATTAAAGATGGCCGCCCATCCTTTCCACCACTCAGAGGAAGTGATGTGGTTATTCACTGCAAGTCTCGTGATACATCGATGCTGTATACCAAACTTCGCATAGAAAACTGAAATGGTATCAAAGATATACATTAAAGATTTTGCATAAATTAAAGATGGCCACCAAGGTTTCTGCCCAATCAGAAACACCAGAACTGTCATTTATCATAAGTCTATTGATGCATCGATGATGTATACCAAATTTTACATCGAGCACGAACGGTAGCAGAGATAGAGATCATTAATGATTTCACATAAATTAAAGATGGCCGCCCATCCTTCCCGCCACTCAGAGGAACTGATGTGGTTATACATTGCAGGTCTCTTGATACATCGATGCTGTATACCAAGTTTTGTATAGAACACTTGAATGGTATCAGAGATATAATCATTAAAGATTTTGCATAAATTAAAGATGGCCACCAAGGTTTCCACCGAATCAGGGAAACTGATTTGGTCATTCCTTTGAAGTTTCTTGATGCATCGATGATCTATACCAAGTTTCACACTGAACAGTGAAATGGTACCGAGATACACAAGATTAATGATTTCGCATAAATTAAATATGGCCGCCAAAGTTTTCAAACCAATCGGGTCCAGATTCAATAGGGTTCTGGGTCATGAGCATATGGATGTGCAGTGCAAGTTTGGTGTGCCTAGGGTAAGTCGTTCTAAAGATATCTTGGTAACGAGAAAGCTGTGATGGTTTCGCATAAATTAAAGATGGCCGCCAAAGTTTCCAACCAATCGGGTCCAGATTCAATAGGGTTCTGGGTCACGAGCATATGGATGCGCACTGCAAGATTGGTGTGCCTAGGGTAAGTCGTTCTAAAGATATCTTGGTAACGAGAAAGGTGTGACGGACAGACGGACAGACGGACAGACAGACAGACGGACGGACAGACAGACAGACGTACATGACGACGACAATACCCTTCGGCCAAATTTTGGCCGAGGGGTAAAAAGTTAAATCGGCGGCAGTTTACAGGAAAATTATATACTTTTTATTTTGTCATAGGGGCATTTCGAGATCCACCAAGCGATCATTTCAATCGATCGCTTTCTGGAGGTGTATTTTTGTTTTATGAATGTGATTGCGCCAATGTCGTTGGTCATGGGACCAATCGGATGTGACCATTTGGGAAACGCCCTAATACAATAGCACCCGTGCCATGTGTTCGGATGATGTTCAAGGTTATGTCTTCAGTATGCTTTTCAGCAATTTCCAAATTACTCCTTCCCGAAACAACAGCTCTAATTAATTAAATTTATCAGCCATTTCTCTATTCACAGGGCACGAAGGGGAACTTCAAAGTCATGAAGTAACAACAACACTAATTTTTAATTTATCACCCATCTCTCTTCACACCTGGACATTAATTTGAAGTAACAACTTGCTTCCCCAATACCTTAACTCCTTCTGTACCAGCATTTTTAACAGTTCCAAGCTGGTATCAACACTGTCATGAACATGAATGAAGCAAATATATACTTATCATCGCCAACGTAGTTTCAAAGTTTACACTTCAAGCTTTCAAACAAGATATAATATGATGAAAATATTTATATAAAAGGTCTTTATTTTTGTATGCCAACGACAGGCAATCATTGAACTATATTTCTATATGGTACAGAGGGAGTTATTATATAAATTTTGATAATATAATACGAAGCTGCGCATCTGAAAACCCCTCGGCTCTGGGTGCCAGCCATTCATAATGTATTCAATTTGAAGCAAGACTTCAGGAACACCAAGCGCTCAAGTGACAAATATACAGATTATGAAAAAATTTGCCATTAGAAATGGCCTCGAACGTTTCCATCCAATCAGAGAAACCGGTATTCATTACACAAGTCTGTTGATGCATCGATGATGTATACCAAATTTTACATCGAGCAATTGAAAATTATCAGAGATAGAGATCATTAATGATTTCGCAGAAATTAAAGATGGCCGCCAATCCTTCCCACCACTCAGAGAAACTGATGTGGTTATTCATTCCAAGTCTCTTGATACATGGATGCTGTATACCAAGTTTCATATAGAACACTGAAATGGTATCAAAGATATACATCATTAAAGATTTTGCACAAATTAAAGATGGCCACAAAGGTTTCCGCCCAATCAGAACAAGCGTTCTGAGAACCCCAACATCTCGCCTTGCGGGGTCATCCGCCGAAGGTGCAGCAGTATTGAAAGCATACATGTAGAGGAAACAATAAGGTCTGGAATAGGTGATGTGGTACAGACAATAAGGTCTGGAATAGATTATCTGATACAGACAATAACATCAGTCCCATGTGGGATTACTGGCAAAAGTTAATCCCATGTAGGATGGATAGGGCAGTCCAGTGTGAGATTACTGCTGGATAGTTCAGTCCCATGTGAGATTACTGCTGGATAGGCCAGTCCTGTGTTGGATTACTGCTGGGTGGACCAGTCCCATGTTATTAGTGATGGATAGTCCCCTGTGGGATTACTGCTGGATAGTCCAGTCCCAAGTGGGATTACTGCTGGATAGGCCAGTCCTGTCTGGGATTACTGCTGGATAGACGAGTCTCGTATGGGATTAATGCTGGATAGGACAGTCCCGTGTGGGATTACTGCTGCATAGGCAGTCCCGTGCGGGATTACTGCTGCATACGGCAATCCTGTGTGGGATTATGGCTGAGGAGGCCAGTCCCGTGTGGGATTACTGCTGGATAGGCTAAACCTGTGTGAGATTACAGCGGAATAGGTCAGTCCCATATTAAATTATGGCTGGATAGGTCAGTGCCATATGGGATTACTGCTGCAAATTGCAATCCAGTGTCATATTACATCTGGATAGGTCAGTCCCATGAGAGATGAAAGCTCGTGTGAAACACGGGCGAAGAGCATTTCCCCATGTAATTTTGTAACACATAATTTGGTACTCACAGGGCTTTAGATCTCCCCAATTTGGGCACAACCCCTATTAGGGGTGGCAATTTTTTTTAGGATGGGACAGAGGATGGGGCACATACCCCTGGGGGATGAGCAATCAGGAATCATCCCTGGTAGTAGTGCCTCTGAGAAGGGATTTCTTCACCAATGGCCAAAACCAAGTGTGAGGCAACACCAACTTTATTTTGTGGGCCCTCCGATATTAAAAAATCTAATAAAAATAAAATGTCAAATTGCCACTTTTATATTCCCTATGAAAGTTTGAACATAAAGACTTTTACCCCATTCTTATTCCTGATTGTATGAATTAGGCTGCTGTATTCTATCTGAAACAATGCCAGCAAATAAAAATGCCAAACAACAAAAAATAAATACCTTTCACTATAATTTTTCACTGTAAGTCAGCGAATTGTTGTTCTTGTAAAATGCTGCTAATACTACTTAGGCAATAATGACATTCAATGTAAATCAGGAACCTTCACTGACTGTGATCTATTACTCTGTCATGGTACCCATATTTCGAAAGTGATGCAGCATGTCAGAGCTAGGAAATGGAGGGTGTTTCAACAGCTCAGCCTATACAGCATAATTTAAGTTACTGTTGAATTACAACACATATAAAGGAAGTGGGAAGAGGTGCCGACATACTGGCAGAGCATAGTCTACCGGTTAACCTATTCTAAAGCACATACCAAGAATCTAACGATTCGTGATATGTGTTGTATCTCAAGCTTTTATTGTACCTGTTCATGTGGCAACTTGGATGATAGGACCACACAGCCCCTAGCACCGGCATAAGTGGTATTAGATACAAATCTAGAGCTATGATGGAAATGCTCTGACAACTCGTATATTGGTAATTGGTGAGCTGATTCGCTGTGAAAACTCGTACACTGGGGATTGGGGAGCTGTATCATCGTCAGATTAAAATGACGACATTAACACAAAAGACTAGTCTGTAAAGGCCCGATGTCGACCCAGCATCAACTTCCCACATATGCCAACATATACCAAAGACCAAAAGGTCTGTACAGGGGGCGGGGCTGTTGAGGCTGTTGGAATACATGTATGCAAAATTCGCTAGATTGTTCTGAAAGACAACCACAGCCACAACAAATATATTTGGAGTGTATGTTGGCAGTTAACATGTGACTTAACATACAGTTTTTGACTTTGAGAAAATAGGTCAATGTCAGTCCTATTCATTGACTTCAGGTCCATCATCAGTTGCATATGTGGTATCAATTTAGAATGCCTAGCTATATTTCATGTTATATCATAATATAAAGTATATACATGTAACCTTGAGAAAATAGGTTCAGTCAACTGGGATAGGCTTGTTGTCCGTCACCAATTGCAGAAGTATGATGAATTTGGAGAGCCCATCTTCACTTCTTTCTAATAATAAATTTGACCTCGATAAAACAGGTGAAGGTCAGTCAATTTCATTAATTAGGCTTCTGATCCATCACCAGCTGCATATGTGGTATGACAAGAAAGATGGGCAGACAGAGAGACAGACAGACAAACAGATAACATGGAAACTTCAGTTCATTTTGGGGCATCGTTACATATCTTCAAAGTCTAAATATTCTGTCAAAATGCACCAAAACACACCACTTTACTTCTATTATAGAGAAGAAAAGCAACTCCGAGTAGCCGGGATCACAATTTTATGCTGTATATTTTGCTTTTAGTTCCAGCATCTTAAGCATTGAACAAAGTTATAAACAGCTTCATATGCACAGTATATATACAAGGCATAATGTGACCTTAGCCAATACGCATTTATGAATAGGTACATGTAAGCCAGTAAATTATGTCAGTCAAGTTGGATGGATATTAAAATGCCGTCATTTTCAGAAATTGTTAAATGTTAAGCGATGACCTGTCAGCGATCTACAAATGGTGTGATTCAGGTGTTACAATACACACTCCACAATCGTTGTAACTCGCATGGGAATATACAATTATGAAACATGCGAGTTACAACATTTGTAGGATTCCATCAATTCTGATGTGGATTGCCAAGAAAATTATACCTATATTATCTTAAAATGACAGTCCTTATCCAAACTTCAGGACATGTAGAAATATTCAATGTAGGTACATACCCACTATATCACAATACTTCATTCATTTGTGCACAGTTTAGTTAGTTCTTGCCAGATAAGAAGATTATGTATTGTTTTCATCAATTAGAGTGTGTATTGTATTACCTGAATCACATTTGTAGCTGTCAGGTCATCGCTTAACAAATTTCTGAAAATGACAGCATTTTAATATCCGTCCATTCTGCCTGACATAATTTACTAGCTCACCTATTCATAAATGTGTATTGGCTAAGATCACATTATGCCTTGTATATACTGTGCGTATGGAGCTGTAACTTTGTTCACTGCTGAAGATGCTATAACTAACAGTGAAATATACAGAATGAAATTGTCATCATAACTTGGAGTTGCTTTTCTTCTCTATTATTGGAAAATCATCAGTGGTTCCAATGGATTACTTCAATTAGATATACATGTAAAAATTTCCCAGGTGGGATGTGCCATATAGCAGGTATGGGATTGTATTAGTTTCCCATCAAAAATCTTTTACTTTTTCAGTTCAAGAAATAATTATCAACATTTGTAATTATGCTGTCAAAATGCGACAGTATGTGCAATTTCACATCTCGAGTTTCAAATAAATTCTGGGGACCTCCACGTAAAGAAAAAGAAAAAAAGAGCGTTAACTGAGTGATAATTTGTGATTTCATTCATTGAAAACTGGCCAGAATGAATCCCAGACATCTGGAAGCCCAAGCCTTCACAGCCACTAGAGACTAAAGAAATGGACTTTGGAACAGGATCAAATTATTATATCAGTAATGGAGAGAAATAGCACTAATTTTGGAAATGAAGTGTTTACTTTGTTGACACAAGGGGTGTACTAGTCCACTTATGTAAATTGCATTATGCAATAAGTCAACCATTACAGGTTTTATTACCAGAAGTCAACATACAGGCCTCAATATGAGGCCTGAAAGGTAAAGCAGAATATCAGTGTCACTTGAATCCTTAAATTCTAGATACTGACCATCCACTGATGGCAGCATATTTCCTCTGACTGTATT
>JAVTVY010034683.1:0-15174 GCA_036873755.1 Hanleya hanleyi | reverse complement strand
AGAAGTCTTCCTATGCTTTCAATTCTAAAGAACAGCCACATGCTTTAGAATTCCTAATATACACATGAAGAGTGTGTATCCATCATGTTCATTAAAAACAAACAATAGCATAACTGGAATAATGTGGGACTTTACCATACCTTTGTCGATTAGTTCGTTGGTGATAACTGCTAGGTTAAGACGAATTCGCTTAAGATCACGGGGTTTGGAGAGGCACTGCCTGGAATGTAAAGAGAAATATATTAACAGCATACAAGGGCATGAAAATAATAACAAGTATTTTTTTGTACGTGTGTGTCTAATACTTAGTCATCCTAGTGAAACCATTATAGCTTAGACTGGATAAACGTATTCGCAGTCATAAATCTGTCCATTAATAAACACCGCTCAATATATGATGATAAATGAATCAGCACGCACACAGGCTTACAGTCAGCTAGTACATTTACGGTGACTACATCGTACATGAACATCTACCTGAGGCTTATCTCAGGTAAAATATCTCCAGTCAACTGTGATGAATGCTTAAACTGGCAGCACTCAGAGCGTCTGATTATAAGGTCAAGCTAGCAAGCATACAATATGTACGTCTACAAACAGTCACGAAGCTATTATGTACAGGGATACATGATCCTGAGAAAAACATGTCAGGACACTCAAGCTTGAGGGAGAATTCAATGGCAAGATATGTGGATACATTGAGTTGGGCCAGAGTAAATAGACCAGAACAGTTCTATTGGGACTATCGCGCTGTACAATTACACGTCACAAGAGGACATTCTATGGAAAGCTATTTGTGAATCTGAGACAGTGCACACTAAAGGAATACCTGAATTAAGACTCACGTGTATAATGCAGGTATTTTAGTGTATAGCTCCAGTATCACATACAAATGTATGTAGGTACCGCCTATCAGAGCTAGCCGGCAGATATATACCATGGCAATACCACCAACCATTTGTGGTTATCTCGAATAGTTTCACTTCACAGGTCATTTAAACGTCTAGTCAACCTGTGCAGATAAATGTACATATTAATTAAAGCATACATTCACTAATGCAAAAGTTGAACAAAGTTTGCTAAATATCATAAATATATGTATCGTTAGCGATGCTAAAATACATTTTCAAAGTATCAGCTACCGCCCAATATTCATTGGTAAATGCATATTTGGTTATCTTTAACTTTACTTTTAGCTTTCTGACTTATAACCGCCTTGACTGGCCTTGATTGTATGTCACATGTTGGTGATGCATGATCCTCAATGAAAAAGTGTTTTAGTTAACTCTCATAACTCTACAAGGCCTCGGAGAGGGAGGGGCACTTTTCGCCCCACCCCCACCCCCCTCACCTCCTCCTGTTTTTTTTTGTATTTTTTTGCTGCTATCTTCGGAACGACAAAAAATTGAGAGCTCAATCTCCATGACTTTTTGGATTATTATATTAGGATCATTTTAAGCCTATTTGCATGACCCCCGAGCAGAGGATCATGGGTAAGTTCAAAATAGCGGCCATGTAGGGTACCAGAAAAGTGAAAAGTGATGTTTTCGTCCGATTTCTTCTTCTTTTTTTTTACTTTTCTGCATGTAAATATTTTATTACACATATTTTATTTCATATCGGATTATTATTTACTAATTTATCATGCAGTTTTTTTTCGAGGAAAGACCAAAAATAAAAAAATTATGACCGATAAATCGTCCAAATATGGTCTTTTTAAAAATGACGTCATTGTGACGTCAACATGGCGGTCATCTTGTTTTTTGTACATATTCTTGTAGAGATTGGCCCAAAGATATAGTGTGGTAAGTTTCCGCCCTCTAGCCTTTGCGACAGCGAAAATATATAGGGACATTTACTGTAAAAATACCATGATCATTCCAATTATAGTATGGGCGTTCTTACAGTGTTAGTTCCAAGGAATTAGGACTAACATATCAGCATATCAGCATCATATTCATCATACGTCAAGGCCATAGAGCCTGTGTGGTGATTTTAGTCGCGCCACAGTTTAAGTGGATTGCTGGCGAGTTGCTGCGCGAGAACGAGAATGTATGAGGAGATCAATCGCTTCTTTGTTTATGAGAATTGAATAGGACATTACTCGAGATACAGTTTATGCGAATGTGTGTTAAGTTTGGCTGTGTCAATGTCAATGTTCGCCTAACTGTTTGTTTGACTTTGTGGGGTATTTAGTCGCCTCACTCTGTGTGCAAATGTAAGCTCGCACGATACTCTATATAATACGTACAAAACCTTGATGCAAGTTGTAAGAATAATAGGTTCTCACATGAGTTCATTTCTAGACGACTTTTCCCACACGAGTTTGAAACAAATGTGACCTGCACGAGCTTTAGCGAGTGCAGGGCACATTTTTCTCAAACGAATGTGGGAAAATTCGTCTAGAAATGAACGAGTGTGAGAGCTTTTTTCTCATATGACATATCAGAGAAGCTAAAATAAAGGCTGATGTCCCATTTTCGACCGACGATGTTGTAAGCGCAAAACCAGGTCAAGCGCGCAATACTACTATTGGGCACTTTGGTCCATGAATGGGCCGAATCACACCCAGGTTACAAGCGCTGAATAAACGAGAACATGATTTTTATAAGTAACACACTACTTTAATGACACCGAAATTGTTGAAATATTCCGCTACATTCGGCATATACTGTAGCGTGAAAGTGCTAGTCGACTGGCACAAAACAGTAACATTTTAACAAGCAGACGATGAAACATGTCCAACTTAGAGTGGTAAGGGACGACAACTCTGTCTGGCGCATATCGCCTCCACTGGTGAACATGGCCTGGGAAATTTTACCTAGATTAGATAGGACAATGCTTTTCTAAGCTGAAAATCAAGCATTTCTGTTCGGGTGACAACATTTGCCAGCATATTAAGTTAATTTCGAATAGTATATCCATACGATGTGCTATTTTATTTTCCCATAGACAACGTTTCACTTGCTTCCAATTTGATTTGAAAACGAGGGTTCAATTCGCATTTTCAACCTATACATTAGCATAGGTTTTCACGAAAAAGCCGAAAGTGGCTCATTTTTAAAAGTTTATAGGTAGAACACCGTTCAGCCGACGATATTTGCCAGCATGGCGTTATACATACCATATCGTGTTCTATCTCATGGTTCTTTAATTGATCTAATTATTACTTATCTTCTTGCTTCCATTTCAATTTAAGATTTGAGAATTTTTATAGAAAGACAATATAAGCGTTCAGCTAGAGTGATTAAGTGGGGGCCGGTCGGTGGCAATTAACGGGGAGACCTGGTGACAGGTGACGATACCTGTCGGGCCGATTAAACATGGATCACAATTGTGTATTGCACGAGGCGAAGTCGATCTTGACCAATCATAAAATAATTAAACCACTTCAAAGCAAAATAGAAGATTTTAACTAATTATTATATAGATATTGTTTTATTTACATATAATACATGATGGTACAATATATGACACTTTGCACTCCTTTTGACCAATAAGTGCAAAAATTTGGCAGTAAATATAGAGCATAGATTGTGACATATCATGTGGAGTTCAATCTATTCAGCAATGACAGAAGTTTGTTTACTCAGAAACTTTATCTTTGCAAAGGAGGACGTCGAACAATAGAATCGAAAGCTTGGTTCTTTAACTCTTGAACCTTGTATTATTATGTAGCTTGGGTTCCCGTCATTATTGCGGCGTCGAGAACGTTTTGGACAGGAACATCCAGCAGGTTGATTTTCATAATATGATTATGTGATCAACACCAAAAACAATATCTCTCAACTTCTTTACACCATTATCCCACCCTGAAAAAAGAAGGTAATCGACTTTATATGAGTATTTGTTGCCAAATACAATGGGTGAACTCCAGTTCCTTGATTAGAATGCTGCATTTATGTTTGTTGGCGTAATACTAAAACTGGAACATGGAATGTTATTCAGTGAAATTCACATGGTATCGATACAAACTTTTCTTGAATATTTTCACAAGCATTATACTATAACTGGTAGGTGGAAATGCCCCAGTGATCTGTAAGAATACATGTAAAATAAACAAATGTTACATTTCTCTTCACCCAATATTATTATTAATATTCATCGGTTTTGAAGTGTGTATTTTGTCATATTCTTTCACCTAAGTTTATTGCTTAAATGCAATGTTCAATATGTGCTCCCACGTATGCCTTTTGTGTGTGTGTAGCAGGCTTGTCTATAAGATCAGATATTCTACCAGAGTTAAGGACTCGAGGCCCGGGGAATAGGCTCAAACTATCGATATTTTTTTCCTTGCATATTTCGAAAGTTGAAGAAAAAACTTTTCAAGTGTTAATGTTATATTCCTTAAATATGTTTGCAAACGTGAAATTTCAGCTCTCATAAAATGATACAATCGAACATGGAACGTACGGTTCGTATCAAAAGTGGATCAATATTGAGCATGCCCTTTGCCTTCTGGTCAGGTATCTTGTATGATGTGAGGGTAAGGAAGAATATATATATATCTTACACCACACATGATGCTTTGGCGTTCAACATTATTATGAAGTAGTAGATATTGGTATTCTTTTGTAATCAAACAAAATGTTAACCACTAATAAGTAGATCTGTTTGTTAAATGAAGTGCCACGATATAATTTTCAAACCATATCTTTCCGTTTACTTTTGGTCTCAAGCATATTTATAAGGAGGGTTTTATTAGTAAGTACTGTAATGACATCTTCAGATAATCTATATGGATTCACTTGACCCATTATGCTTTTCCCGCCCTTTATGAATTTATTATTTCGCATACGTTAGTCCAAATCAACATGTTGAATAGCACTAATTTAATTCTACAGCCTCTGAGATTCTCTACGTCAACGCAATTTAAAGCACGAGCGTTCGCCTTCTTGCCGGGGCCTTCATCGAATGCACAGAAACTGATAACGTATGCACGTGGTGAACATATTGTGTTAAGTCCAAATGGAATTCGCTGTTTGTTGCAGCCCTCACGACTGCAAGTTTTCTATCAAATTGAACAGAATATCTTCAGATATCTTCAGCCAATCTTATGTACTCACCGATGTGGCAATCCAGAAATCTGCCGTGTTTGTGGGTGATCATACACATTTGGAACTGCTGCTGTCATACGAAATAGGTCTTTCGTTTATTGACGAGGAAATGCTTATATCGACGACGGCTGAATATTGAAAATCGGACTTGATGTTTGCTATCCCGGCTCTCCTTCCAACTGGTTGAAGGGACAATGAGAAGGGATATTGGTAAAACGTGGCAAAGGGCTTGGGAGTTTTCGGTGAGAAACTTGTATGACATACGTCCATACGTAATGAATTTCATGTTGTTATCTGCTAACCGTAGAATGAGTGAAATCAGAATAACCCAGACAATTGCTCAGCATATCCGTCTACTATGTATGAGCTGATGTGTATAACAGTCCCCAGAATGACAGTGATTGGGACACTCAGACAGCCAGGCATATTTTGATGAAACTGAGACAGGCGAAATGTAGTTTACACCATACTACGAGATAACTATTTCGATGCGGATTCGCAAGCGAAAAACAAATTGAAAACCTTATGTTCCGGTCACCGACTTGTAAGACTCAAAGCTAATATATACTTAGATTCTAAATCTCGCAAAAAGCGAAATCGGGAAGAATTAATTCTAGCCGAGTTTGTCCGAGTTTGTGGAAGCTTTATAGTAGAAAAGGTGTGGAAATTTGTCTCTCGAAAACACCACCATCATCATCATCGATTTTATGTATGCTCAATGAAAATGGTCGCTGATTTGTTAGCGTCCGAATGCATAATAGTTGGTTAGCCTTATTACATGTTTCTTTGCAAAATGATAGAATTTCGTTAATTTCGCATCTGTGATATATGAGTAAAATTTGCGGATCCATATCAGTTCTCTTATCGAAACGACTAAGTAATTACTAAAATATATAAGCAATTTAATGATCATTCCTCCTCATTCATCAAACGCTATAACGGCGGTATCCTTATTTGAATAATGCCTTTCCAGGTGACACTGTTGGGGATATATACTCACCATATTGGGACTTGAAAGAAACCACCGATAGGCAATATTACGTAATAATAGACACGGTTACTACAGATGCATTGATACCAATTTGGCATATGGCATGAGAATATGACGATTGCAATCTACGGCATAGAGCATCAGTGCAAGAAGAAAATCCTTGAAAAACAATATTTTGAGTTTTGTAGAGTGGGATAGGGTCGTAAGGTAACGAATCATAGGCGATTGTGTCAAGGCCGTATATGACCATGTTGTTGTATGAATAAACGCAATGGAGCACTATTGTGACAAATTATACAGCATCGGCAACAATGGATGGTGCACTGGATAAAAGTCGAAATTTTATGAAAACAGTGAAATTCGGGAGAACCAGATTGATTCTGAATCAACAATCTATTTTGGGATTTGTATTTCAAGATCCTCATGGTACTCATATGAACAGTCACAATCAAAGCGTGGCTGAGGTACATCATTTTTAGATGACGACTCTATAACGAATATTATGGATTGAGAATACTGATCAGCGATACGGATTTGATATTTTGGAACATCATGATGTCTTGCCGGCATCATTGAAAATTGTTGACCGCTTCTCTCTTGCAGGAAACAAGCCTATGTTTATGTATACTTTTGTCTTTTGAATTTGGTGCTAATACTGTTATATGGAAATGGAATAGGTCTTTGGATTATGGACGCGGATATTCTCTAATGGACGACGGCTGGATTATGAATGACGGACTAGACGCTTGTAATTGGCAACTTCATCGCACCGGATTTCACACCTAAATGATCATGCCAGATATAAAACCAAAAAAAATCAGAACTCGACAACATCATCAATAAACCAGCGGCGACTAAGTTCATTTGGACTGAGCTATTGTATGTTCTCTGTACTGGTATCGGTTGTTTGTGGCAATGTTTTTTTCTGGTGAACATCCTTGTCAAACCCCAGCCTCTGAAGTCACCTGATTACACAACCACAAAGAGAGTACGCCTTTAGTTAAATAATAATCCTGGTCATAGCATTGGATTAAAGCAACTGATAATTGCTGACAGAATGAAACATTCTCTTGATGTCTTTGTTTAATAAATTATCGCCAATCATACAATGACATTTTGCTCAGAGATGTGACCTTCGATGTTGAATAAAGTGCGTCTGGGGGAAAAAGAAATGACTACAGTATTGCCACACAATGTGTTTAGACTCGAATAGCTTATAAATTCCATAGTACCCTTGGTTAATGTTACATAGTACTCGTATAGTATAACTCTGAAATGACAAAATTCACTCTCACTCTGAATAATTCGACTTTAATTTTGCCATCTTAAGGATGTCCGCTGGTGGTTTTTGACTTTGGCAGCCATTTTGCCTGTTTTTCTATTGGGTTATCTCCCTTCCCTAGGTTAAGAGATGGGGATTTCCTTTAAAAGCCTTCTAGCCGATAATTTTGCACAGCAACATCCATCAAATTTGCTAAACTTTGATAGATATTGTGATTATCTGCAAACAGTTAGAATATAAGGAAAAGTTAAATACTATTTATATGAATTTTTCATGAATATGCTTCAAAAGTGGGGCTATTCCCTATGCTTTCTAGGTTATCAAATTGAGCATAGGGCAGTCCACTCAATGTTGCCTACAGCTAAAAAATGCACACCAACCTATATTTTTTTTGTTTTTCCTCATATTACACAATTATGAATGCAACAACACACATTATTCAAAAAGTTAATTACTTTGATTTACCACCAGCGGACATCCTTAAGTAAAGCAAATTTTGTACGCACATTTGTCTGTATAAATATGCAAGTTCTGCGCATGCGTGATATAGACATAATTAAAACGTCGCGCGAAAGTAGGGAAAGCGTGTGTTTTATTATTTACTTTGGATGTAAGACTCTTTTTATATACGTATGAGTAAAAAATGTCAAACGCGAGGTGCTTTTCATACTAGTTCATCATTCTGGTTAAATTTGAGACTATTTGAATAACCACCAGCAATTAGGCATTGCAATTACTAATGGCCATATTCAATGTTGCGAGCATGTGGGATAGGCTGAAGCTGGCGTTTTCCTTTCGTGTCATTCAAATAGACAAATTTTGTCGAAACTGTTCACAATCTCATCATAGCACAGTATCTTCGGATTCTTGTAGTGTATTCGCCGATGTCTTAGCGCCTAGATACTGCCGGAATACGGAAAGGCAGCCATGCGAGGTCATCTGACATCCTGCTTTTTAATGTGTTATTCATTATCCAGTGTTTAGATCAAAGTACATACCTGTGTTTCTAACCCACATCGTGGATTATCTTTCCGTGTCTACTTTGAGTTCATTTCTGTAATACAGAGTAAATGGCACATTTGTTGAATTAAAAATGGTGGTCATGTGGTGCCATCTGATAATCATGCTCTTCCCCTGTTCGTCTTATCCAAAGCATTATAACATTTTCAGTTCACAGTACAACTTCGTCAAAAACATAATCGTATAAGCTCATAGCTTATCAGTTTTTGCCCATTTAGAATCTGAGTACATAAGCCTCACCTCGTGAATTATTGGTGAAATGCAAAATATGAGATCCTGAGAAACTCCTTTTTCATGTCGTTCGTATTATTTAGTGCATTGATTTCAGTTGAAAACAAAAATTAGTCAAAACACAGTTACATGTGGCTGAGGTACCACTGTTACAGAAGATTGATCGTGCGTACAATAGGATTAAGCATAGCCCGAAATAGTAAAGCAAGGTGGCCACCAGGAAGTCTGATGACACCTATGCACACAAAAATGGGCCTAAAATAATACGCTATGTTGAAAACTGAGACAAAATAATGACAATTAAAAAAAACGGTATTGATGAATGATGACACATGGCCGCTATTTAGAATAGAAAGTTTGCGCTCAGAAGCATGCCACATGGGCCCAAAGTTAAAACAGTTCGGTTTTGACAAATTAGAGATTGAGTCCAGTCTTATTTGACCCTTCAATGACACTGTGAACAAGCTGTGGTGACAAAGTGCCAAAAAATCACCAGTAACTTACCCCGTTTTCCAACTGGTCTTGTTTCGACGCAATCGATGATTTCAAGAAAATGTCACCACTAGCAGTATTGTGCGTTCCGTTTTGGCACTAACACATACTGCTGATTTTCCTTAATGTCACCAGTGTTATCGTCCCCTTAAATTGATTACACTGGTGACGTTTGTAAAAATCAGCGTTTGGGTGCCCCAAATAAGTTTCCGTTAGTGGTGACAAATAAATAAATGACCGATTATATCTCAGCGGTCGGTCTTTGATGTCAAGTGCCGAGGGAACGGTAAAGATAAATGTTCGTGAGGCAGGACGGGTGTGTCTCTTATCGGCGTTATCGGTGACGCGCAGATGATACCGCGGTTTAGCTATCCATATCTACTGTTAATCACCAAATATGAGCGGAAATCAGCACGAAGGGCCCAAACGTCCAGATAAGTTGTAGATCTCACCTGTTTTGCCGAGTAAAGGTGTTCTAGGATATAATCAGTTCAAGTAACTTTGAATACGAGAGAAAACTTGATGTGGAGTACAGTATGGCCTTCTTTATATTCAAGGCATTCTAAATGTTTTATATTAGATCTTAGGTTCATTTAAGACTTACCATAATATATGATGATACATAGTGTTTGTTCTCAAACAGATTTGGTGTCTATAAATATCGCGAGCGCACACCCAGTTATACGGGCAGAAATGGATTGTGTATATGTCATAATTAATAAGGAGTGGAAGGTATTAATATTGGAATATTACTGGAACTTTGCTTTCAACGCATACATGCATACAGCGGCATTTTCAAATTAACGTTGGTATATCTTCCCAGTGATATAATTCAGCGTATTGGTCTGGGGTGATGATGTGGGGTGGGGGATGGGGGAGGGGGAAGGACCGAGCAAACTTACGTTGCCTCTCCTCATTTTAGCCCATGGAATCAACGAGACATTGTGAATTTATTAACAGAAGATAACCGTGTGTATTTTATATGAGGAAAATGCCGTGAATACAGTCGCAATAATCGAACTTTGTTTTGGAACAACAAAATAAACATTTTGGGATATTTCATATATTTAATTATAGTGAGTAGTATAGAAAAGCTAAAAAAGGTAACATTGCCCTCTTTGCACTTACACTTGAGGGGTAAGTCTGGATTCCAGTGGAGCGTCCGACAGGGGGCGCCACCAGCTCAAGGTTATAGATTGCATCAGCATTGGCTGTGTGCCAAGTTTTGACCACTATAGGTCTGGCAACCTTTCACCTTATATTTCTCCGCGGTGATGCGGTCATGTCTGGTGGTGATGCGGTAGCGGGAAAAAGCTTCCGCGGAGAAAAAGTAGTCCCCAAACTTCAAATACGCTGCATGGTCCGATCGGGTCGTATGAGGTATCAATGTGAAGCATTCGTGAAGGGGCATATGATGGGCTGGGTGTGGGGTTGAAATATCTTCATTCTGGGCATGCGCGGTGGACAAAGGGTATGGAAATAGACGTTTTGGGGTCTAGGGGAGCCAATAATGGTCCGAGTGGGTCGTATGAGGTATCAATGTGAAGCCTATGTGAGGGGGCATCCGACGGGTTGGGTGTGGGGTTGAAATATCGTCATTTTGCGAATGCGCAGTAGACCAAATGTATGGAAAATATACGTTTTGGGATCTAGGTGGGCCACTAATGGCCCGATGGAGTCGAGTGAGGTATCAATGTGAAGCCTATGTGAGGGGGCATCCGACGGGGTGGGTGTGGAGTTGGAATATCGTCATTCTGCGCATGCGCAGTAGACCAAGGCTATGGAAATAGACGTTTTGGGATCTAGGGGAGCCCCTAATGGGCCGATGGACTCGAGTGAGGTATCACTGTGAAGCCTTTGTGAGGGCGCATCCGCCTGGACTAGTGTCTCGGTCGTTGTCAACATTCTGCGCATGCGCAAACAGGGAATTGTGGGAAAAGGGTATGGAAATAGACGTTTTAGGGTCTGACTGGGCCACTAGTGGTCCCATGGAGTCGTATGAGGTATCAATGTGAATCATATGTGAGGGGGCATCCGCCTGGACTAGTGCCTCGGCCGTTGTCAAAATTCTGCGCATGCGCAGACAGGGAACTGTGGGAAAAGGGCATGGAAATAGACATTTTGCGGACGAGATGGGCCCCTATTCGTCCGATGTGGTCGACTGAGGTATCGTTGCGAGGGATACGTGAGGGGGCATCCGCCTGGACTAGTATGACGTGGAACTGACGTCATTATGCGCATGCACAGTAGACAAAGTGTATGGAAATAGACGTTTTGGGGTATAGGTGGACCACTAATGGTCCAATGGAGTTGAGTGAGGTATCAATGTAAAGCAGTCGTGAGGCAGCATCCGCCTGGACTAGCGAGTCGCCCGTGTTCGACATTCTGCGCATGCACAGACAGGGAATTGTGGGAAACGGGTATGGAGCCGATGGAGTCTTATGAGGTATCGTTGTGAAGCATTCGTGAAGGAGCATCCGCCTGGACAAGTGTGTCGTTCGTGTTCAACACGGAATTGTGGGAAAAGTGCATTGGAAGGAACGTTTTGGGGTCTAGGTGGGCCACTAATGGTCTGATTGAGTCGAAAGAGGTATCAATGTGATGCATACGTGAGGGCGCATCCGGCTGGGTGGATGGGTGTTAGGAATATCGTCATTCTGCGCATGAGCAGGCAGGCACTATGGAAATAGACATTTTGAGGCCGATATGGACCACTATTGGTCCGAATGTTTCTAGGGAAGTGTTCTTTTGTAGCACTCGGGGTGTAGATCAGAGCTCTTGGAGCTCAAAGCTTGTGGAGCTCAGAGCTCGCTGCTTTGGCTACTACTCCTAATGATGACGTCACCAATGACATCACAGATGACGTGAACATTCCTCAAATCGTGGTCTGCACCCTGAGAACTACAAGATGACAAGTGGTCCATCTCTACACCAAATTAGGTGGGACCCATACAAGGTCCAGTTTTCGACACCAGATGACCACATTCCAACAAAATGGTCAATTTCCGACACCGGACGTGCCGCCATCTTGAACCAGAAGGCAGACGCCGCCATCTTGGATATGTCACATAATGCACCGGGTCAAAATACTCACTTCTGATTGACTGAGGGCAGCGCCACACACAAACGGAAGTGAGCGACCCACAAATGAGGGGCAATTTCCACTTTTACTACGGGAGCTTCACACTGATACCCCACGCGGTCCATTTGACCAGGGATGGTCAACCACTCAACAAACCTCCACGAATTCCCGAAATGCCTGCTTTCTATACGACGGCCAGACTGCGTATGCGCAAAATGATGAAAACGGACGATACATTAGTCCAGTAGAATCCCACTCACTCATTCACTCACTCACTCACCCACTCACTCACCGTCGTTAGTGCGTCCATGCGTTAAGGCGGGAGTTGGGGACGCCTCACGGGCGTTGTACACGCTTCACTCACTCACTCACTCACACACACACTCACAGGTAACTCTACCAGGTAGTTGGATGGAAAAATAGGACGTTATCTACTCCAAATGCACTCCATCGCACCTCCGAAACTCCCGCTTTTGCTACTACTCTCACTGATGACGTCACCAGTGACGTTACAGGTGACGTGGACATCCCTTCAAGTCGTGGTCAACACCCCGAGTGCTACAAAATAACACTTTCCTAGACACGTTCGGACCAATAGTGGTCCATAGCGGCTTCAAAATGTCTATTTCCATACTACGGCCTGCCTGCGCATACGCAGAATGACGATATTCCTAACACCCATCCACCCAGGCGGATGCGCCCTCACGTATGCATCCCATTGATACCTCATTCGACTCAATCAGACCATTAGTGGCCCACCTAGACCCCAAAACGTTCCTTCCAATGCACTTTTCCCACAATTCCCTGTCTGCGCATGCGCAGACTGTTGAACACGAACGACACACTTGTCTAGGCGGATGCCCCTTCACGAATGCTTCACAACGATAACTCATAAGACTCCATCGGTTCACTAGGGGCTCACCTCGACCCCAAAACATCTATTTCTATACCCTTTTCCCACAATTCCCTGCCTGCGCATGCGCAGTATGTCGAACACGGACGACTCACTAGTCCAGGCGGATGCTACCTCACGACTGCTTTACATTGCTATCTCACTCAACGCCATTGGACCATCAGTGGTCCACCTAAACCCCAAAACGTCTATTTCCATACACTTTGTCTCCTGAGCATGCGCAGAATGACGTCACCTCCACGTCGTACTAGTCCAGGCGGATCCTTCGCAACGATACCTCACTCGACCACATCGGACGATTAGGGGCCAACCTCGACCGCAAAATGTCTATTTCCATGCCCTTTTCTCACAATTCCCTGTCTGCGCATTCGCAGAGTTTTGACAACGGCCGATACACTAGTCCAGGCGGATGCCCCTTACATATGCTTCACATTGATACCTCATACGACCACTGATAATTAGGCGTGAATTGACACCAATACAGTTTTGATATTGTTTAGCTATCAGCTCTGTGGATTTAGAAACAACTCCGCCTGTTTGCCAACATCTTTGCGCAACAACTGGCGGTCACATCGATATTGTAAGATGAACATATTTGTCTATTCAACGACTGGGAGTTGTGTTTGTGAGTGTGTGAATTATGAGGGGAGAGGTGTCGGTGAAAGAGTGAGGACGACACAGTAAAAACTCAAAAATGTGGGTTAAGATGTATCGATTTTTTTTTCTCAAAACATGAATATGGAACATCAAAATTAATAACGTAAATAAAATGGGTCCCTGTGTTACATAAACCCGGCAATCCCCTGTTGGTCAGCACATGTAGTACACCTCCATTTTGCTATAAAATAAAACACATCATTGACGGCGAATTGTTTACATAACAGAAATGGAAGAATTGATACATTTTATAGTCTCTTTTGTTGTGTTATTGTTGACGATTTATTTAGTGATAATCTGTCTTGTTTGGTCATGTTATTATAATAATGTCTCAAAATCGTCCAGTTACCGGACCATATTTGCCTAGGACACCCAATTGGCGTAGCGTTTAAATTAAAAATATATTGTTTAGTTCCGTGTATAAACAATTAGAACAATTTAAAGCTGAATGCTTCTATTAAACTACACATCACGGACTATCCTCTCTAATTCTGCAAATAAAACGAATGATATAGCAGACTGCACCAGTCTTTCTTCCCGTTGTACAAGCATATCAGCTTAGCGGATTAGCTGTAACCCACAGTTCATTTGATTATACTAAATGCAAATATTCGGGCCAGTATTTTGCTCAAAGTTCAACGTATAGGTCTAGTTTCGAGACGTTCACGTAGATAGAAATATATAAGCACCCGTAATTATTATGGAATTATTTCGAGGTATATTACGTCAGTTGGCAATGGTCACCTATATTCCGCTTGTTATCATATATTGGCTTTGGGGATCGGGGATTGATAGTTGAACGTTTATCATACTTAGACACTTTCATACATGAACATAAAACACGCATCTTCAAGAGCGGATCTACAGAAAATTCATAGGGGGTTCGACTATGACAGCTCAACCGGCGAGAGTCCAGGGAAGCTCCGGATCATAGATCGCTGCAGTCAAAAAGTCACACATCATGCCTGAATCTATTTGACTTTCTAGTTGTATATCGTATTGGAACATTAGAAAACAGCACGATACGAACACGATTTATTAACGCAAAGTTAAAATAAGCGCATTCTCATAGAGCAACAGGCGAGGGACCAGGGCCCGTATAGGCCCCAGAAACTCCCGGTCCTAATTTGCCGGAGATCCGTTTTGCCCGTTTTCTCGGAAATAAATAATGTAATGTATTTTAAATGACGGCCGAGAAGGGACATCGATGTATTGTGTTAATGATTACGTACCGACACACAAAGGCAGGATGCGAAGTCAGGATGCGAATGACGAAGGTAGGGTGCGAAGGGCGAAGTCAGCATTCGACGTGGTGAAGGCAGCATGCGAAGTGGTGAAGCCAGGATGCGAAGCGCTAAGTCAGGATGCGAAGCGCGAAGTCAAGATGCGAATTGGCGAAAGCAGGATGCGACGTGCCAGGATGCGAAGCGCGAAGTCAAGATGCGAAAT
>JAVTVY010034682.1:0-14147 GCA_036873755.1 Hanleya hanleyi | reverse complement strand
AAGAGGGCAAATTTGAAGGGCTGATGCAATCAGAATACAAATAAGGTCACATGACCAGCATGGCATCACAAGTTGATCATAAGTGTCAGGATACGGCTTTGGCCTTGGCGTTGTAATTAATAAGCATGCAAAAAAATCGAAAATATTATTTCCATTTGCTGATAAATATCACATTGGCATACATGAAACAATAACACGATGTCAAACCCTAAATTGTCTTTCTTTGTACGCTAATTACAAAACGATCCGATGTTATCCTGACCGTGTATGTCTAAAAATTCATACGCTATTGGAATCATGGCTGGTATTCCGAGTAAATGTTTCGCGTAGCACAAGCATGACGTCATTGATTTTTCACCGTGACCTTGACCACGGTTTTTTGATTGATGATTCTTCACAGAAGGGATGAAAATCGAAAATACAGAGTCCATTTACAAATTACCCCACAGACTCCCATGAAACAATGAAATAATGAAGAACACTAAATGGCCTTACTTTTGGTGTTCATTATGAAACGATCCGAGGTGACCTTGGCCTTGAATATCACATAATATAAAAAAGAAATGATTTTTGGTATTGCGTATAGCCCGCCAATGAGAATATATACATATGAACTGATTTTGAGAGAGAAAGAATAAACTGGCTCTCAGCGGTACCCCGGCTAAACGCGCCGATGCTCTACCGACTGAGCTATGACGGCCCATAGGTATTACACCAGTGGATTGTCTCTGTGATGATCAACCTTCTCTCTCGGTGTTACATTGTGCGCAACTGACTTAATTTGTAATGAAGAAATGATATTTGGTATGGCATATTTCTTCATTATTAACTAGATTTAACTGTTATCCTAAGGGATAACTGAGATATCCCCCGCCCTGCAAGACAAAAGTCTGCCGTTCTGAGTGATATGTCAATACAGTATAAAAACAATAATATACTAGTCATTCCAAGTCTGGGTAATTTGGACAAAAATTAATATTTCATGTCACAAATAGGAGATGCAAATCTTCAAACATGTCTACAAAGTTTCAGAACCTTCTGATAAAAATAGTAAGAGTAGTTGATTACACTAGAAACTTATCTGTACATGGGAATAGATCCTGAAAATGGCAAAGTCCTATAAAGTTCAAAACGTCATAAATATGTCAAACATTATAATTTCGTCTTGTAAATAGGACATGCACATCTTCAAATCATAGGTAACACATATGTAAAGTTTCATTAAATAAAAGCAAAATCTTAGGAGGAGTAGTTCGGACAAAATAGTCTCTACATGGGAATAGACCCTGAAAATGGCAAAAGTCCTATAAAGTTCAAAACGTCATAAATATATCAAAAATTAAAATTTCGCCTTGAAAATAGGACATGAGCATCTTCAAACCATAGGTAACACATATATAAAGTTTCATTAAAATAGAAGCAAAATCCTAGGAGGAGTAGTCTGGACAAAATAGTCTCTACATGAGAATAGATCCTGAAAATGACAAAGTCCAATAAAGTTCAAACGTCATAAATATGTCAAAAATTAAAATTTCGCCTAGAAAATAGGACATGCACATCTTCAAACCATAGGTAATACATATGTAAAGTTTCATTAAAATAGAAGCAAAATCCTAGGAGGAGTAGTCTGGACAAAATTGTGTCTACAGACAGACGGACAGACGGACAAGCCGATTCCAGTATACCCCCCCTAACTTCGTTGCGGGGGGGTATAATAATTTTTTTAGCTCTATCATTGACAAGTTCCTAGCCCTTGCACATCGCTTGAGTGGCCTCATCGCATACCATTGCCCTGAGAGATCCCTTATCGAGCCTTATCGAAACTGCCAAGGCCCTGTACCATATGTAACACGACATGAATTCAATTTTCACCACAGGATCATTTGAATGGCGCAGCTGTGGGTGAATTCCTGTATTTCACCGGATACACCACCAGATTAGAGCTCTCTTATCTTTCTCTGCCGACTGGTGCCTGAGATCGGAGTTTGTTAGAAGCGTTAAACATAGTGTAATTGTAAGTAAGGAATTGACTGACTAACTAACTAACTATAGCACGATCATCCAGGGGTTAAGCATTGTTACCAAGGAGAATTTAAGTTTTAGATGTTGTATTTCGGCCATGAGTTTCTGGCGTTGGGTGATATTTTCCCTGTTAGCATGTTCTCTTGTTTCTGCAACAAGATCACACCGGTGGTACATTTTGCAGATATGGGTTTAAACCTGTTTTCCTATAGCCTAAACCTTATGAAGATTTCGTTGTCGCGTCGTTGTTTCATTCTGAACGGTCGTGTTCTTTTTTTAAGGTGGGGGGGGGGGGGCTTCTACCATTTTGCTCCCATTTATTTTCTCGGACGATTGAATTGAATTTAGTTGAACCCAGACTTATCTCGATGTCAAGTTTTGCTCTCTATAAACAGTTTTAGCAGTTTTATCTCCACTTTTATTCCCTGCGATGTCAACGTGGGATGTCACTCATATCAGAGAAACCTTAATTTTCGTGACTAGATATTAGATTTCGTGAATGAGATCTGGTCTACTTTGGGATTCTGATTTATTTTTATGGAGATTAATGCACTCAAAGAGTCACTACACAACTGAGGGAATTAGGCTATTTTCTATTATCCATTGCAGTGACATGATTATGGCTATAACTCACTAGAATAGACAGACATATTTTCAGGGAAGTCGAGCCCTTTAACAGTATTTTTCGTTATTTTGGGATTACACTCTCTTAGAATAGCACAGGTTATATACATCACTCTGTGCTATAGTAAGAGGGTGTAATCTCAAAATAACGAAAAATACTGTTATACGATCACTTTTTAAATCACGAAATATCTTCTTGGGAGTCCTTTAGTAATTCCGGGATAACGAAACCTGGTACAGTATTGCTGTCTATGTGTTTTGCTCCGTTTTAGAAATCTTCAAGCTATTTTGTCAAATTTTGTCGAGGTATTCTGCTGTTACTGGATTAATGTAGTATAGAATTTGCTTCTCGCTGATCTTATCATTGAGTGATAGATCTACAGGTGGGGACCGTAGTTACCAGGGAGTCAACTTTTTCTCTTGTACGTCTGCCAGTTTTATATCTTCAAAGTTATGTTCCTCAATATGTTACTGGCAACGTAGCGGATTGTTGAAGATTTCTTTGACCATTTATGCTTAAGAGATTTATATTCAGATATAACATACAATACATAGATTTATTATCCAACGGATGACTTGATAGGTAGGGCTTGATAGAATGAATTCTATCAACTTTAAACACACCAGTTTAAACACATCGTCGTTCTGAAATATTTTTACCTGATACCGCTCCAGCCGGTGCTAGGGGCCGTGTGGACATGTCAGTCAATATCGTCCGCATGAACAGCTACAATAAAGTGTGCCTGTAAAATAAATCATCACAGCGATCACCTTTGGTTCTTTAGAATGATGCTATCAGTATATTTGTCTGTGGGATCATATGACTTTTTGTCAGTACACCGGCATCGTTTACCCCCAATCTTTTAATGTTGCGTTTCAATCCATGAGTTTATAACATATATGTTTCTTGGTCCGATAGACTGAATTTTCAAGCAAATTTCAGCAATTTTTCATTCGCATTGGTTTCAACTATAAAAGGCTTGAAAATGAGGTTCCTTTAAACACAGCAGTTATTATTTTAAGGGCCGAGTATTACTACGAGCGTAGTGTGCAAGACCTTTGACGTAAAGTTTTTTGACTTGTCTAATTCCACTTAACCCGGGGCTACGGGCCGCGTCAACCCATGTACTTCAAGATCCTCATGGTGTTCATATGAATAAAGCGTGAGGAATCCGAAGAAGCGTTTCAAGTTTATCGCGCGCGCCGACATATATAATTCGCACGGACAATGGAGGTATGAACCCTAGGGGTTCAGACAGATTTTGCTGAAACGCAAACGACATCTTCTCGCAATGAACGCATTTGCCGAATTTCGGAGGAATCCGAAAAAGCGTTTCAAGGTCATCGCTTGCGAAGAATTCGCACGGACAACCACGGGCATCCACAGAAGGGTGAGACGAAACGTCCGCGTTGCGGCGGGAGGCTGGAATACAACAGTGGCTCTGAACAAGCTACTGACCGAAGGAACAACACAAATAATGATAAAGTAGAGAATTACGTAGAAAGCGCAACATCAATCGACATCTTTTGGCAAGGAACCCATTTGCAAAATTTCAGAAGAATTCGAAGAAGCGTTTCAAGTTGATCGCGTGCGACGGGATATATAATACTCGCGGACAATGACGCTATGAACCCTAGGGGCGCCACATTCAGGTAGATTTTACTGGAACGCAATCGACATCTCCTCGCAAGGAATGCATATGCCGAATTTAGGAGGAACCCGAAAAAGCGTTTCAAAGTCATTGCTTGCGAAGAATTCGCTCGGACAGGCACGGACAACCAGGGGCATCCACAGAAAGATTGAACGAAACCTCCGCGTTGCGGCGGGGGACAACACAAAAGTGGCTCTGAAAAAAAGGTCTGGCTACTCGCCGAAGGAACAACAGAAATAATGATAAAGTAGAGAATTACGTAGAATATTCAATATATACTTTCATTTCATAGCATTTATTTGTTTCCTTATTGGATCTTTTTAATTGCATCTCGGCATTAATTATTAGATCCATGTTTTTGTGTCGCCTGCCATTGTCTCAACGCATTTGTGACATTATCTGGCGACCTGGCAACTGCTAATGACACCGTTAGTATTTGCTATACAGGCACAAGTCCGCCAATCTAGGTTCCCTGAAAGGAACTGGATAGATCGGAAATCTGGTTTCGTTATACGTGTGTAACAAACACTAAAAGTTGGAAGAACATTGGAAATCAGGTTGAAATCAAGGAGAAACTGAGCTTCTACAATTTTTGAAATTAGCCTTGTAAATAATTGTGTAAATTCTTCTACAGGAGTTGCTTGTAATGATAATTTCTTTGTATAAGCCTTGAGTATATACTCGATTTGTGAGTGAGTGAGTCAGTGAGCGAGTAGTAGGGTTGTGAATTTCTGGGAGTATTTTCATGACTTTTCTTCGAGGTGCATTCCTTTAATTAGTTTGGTCTCCTTCCTTTTAGATTTTCATGAAGATGCAGACTTCCATTCCTATTGCTGGGGTTCTTCGCATATCGTTCTGTATGTTCAAACAATAACAGATATCTTTGTTTATCAAATAAGATATTGTAATGCTGTCGATATCTACAGGCGTGGTTGGCATAACAAAGACAGAACACACCACGGAAAATCACCAAATCTACGGTTTATTTCGCAGACCAGTGAAGAAATACATCAACTGTAAATATCAGCAACGCTGTAACCAAAATAAAACAAGGCATGACGTCACAATCAGGACGTCACAAACTAGAGCCTATTACAAGTCCCATCAAAATGCATCAGAGCAATGTAATTTAAACAAGCAAAATTAAGTCTTATAAATCCAGTCGTATCGGAGCGTTAATCAATCTTCCAGACCAAATCTCTTTGGTTCCACAAATAGGTTTGACCAGTCGCGCCACTGTGGCCCAACTTGCTACCTGTAGATGCAGACTTGTCTCCTGGACTGGAACTTCCTTGGAGTTTCACCCTAGCCCATCATAACAACAAAATGAGCCTTCCGTTGAGATTGGAGCTTTGGGCAGCGAGCCTTGGTCTTAGCAGTGTGCCGCCGAACATATACCAAATCGCGTAGGTTCTGCTGAATCTCTCATCTAACCAGTTTGAGGATGAGTGGTATGGGGTTGTCCTTGTTTTCGCTATTGTCAGTAAGTCACAAAGCCTCTGAAAGAAGTTGCTGTCAAAATTTCGGCCGTGGTCTGTGCGAAGCTCTAGTGGTATCTCGAACCGTGCGATAAACTCATGAAGTAGAGTCCTGACCGTAGTTTCTGCTGTCTGGTCTGGTAGCCCGCGAGCATCTGCCCATTTGGTGAATTGTTCTGTAATAACCAATACATATTTGTTCCCACACTTTGACAGTGGCAAAAAGGTCCAAAAATATCCAAATTAACCGTATCCATAGGGGCACCACAAGGATACTGTTGTAAGATAGCCATACCAGAACGATATTCTTGAACACTGACGTTCTCCGCCATCGGGATTCTCCCATTGATAATACAGCAGGCCTTCAATCATCACTATCTGTTGGAAACAGAGCCAGAAATGTCTCAGTGAACCCTGCTTCTTTTCTGTCGGCGGGCCTTCCGTAACCCATCTCTCAAGATCACACGATCCGGGTCGGTCATTTGTGCATCCTGTAGTTCTTCATTTGAGTAACCGAGAAGCCAGTTGCTTGTCACAGAGGACGCTGTCGCATTGAAGGATGGCAACCTATGGATGTTCAATCGTGAGATGTCATCGATATCTTGCTCAAAACGTTCCCATTCTTTGCCCAGTTTTTAGCAATGGTCGCATCCGCCACAAGGGAGTTGTAATGGATCGATCCCAGCTTAATAACAGTCACAGGCTTGGTAATCCGAGACTGGATAGAACGTCTGCTTATTGTGCTTATTACTGGCGCGATGTTGTATCACGAAATGGTACTGGCTTAAGTTTTCTAACCAGCGAGCTAGCTGACCGTGTGGTGATTTGAAGCCAGGTCAGGCTGCTGTGGTCTGTTCTGAGGATGAGTTACTGCCTCAAGATATACAACCTTGAATCTAACGTTGGCATGAAGTTCGCATCTGGTGAGAAAATAACGTTCCTGTGCAGAACCCAGACATTTGCTAGCGTAAGCCACCATCTTTTTTTCTCTCTCTCCCTCCTGTGCTTGTGACAGAACTGCCCCAACAGCATAGTTTGACGCATCTGTATCCCGGATAAATCTTCCACTTGACATGGGGTATGGTAATATGGGGGCTGATGTGAGACACTTTGAATGCCTCTTCTTGTTCAGCTGTCTTATTCCGACACGTTAAGAGCGGCCGATGTAACTTTGTGGTCTGTATGACTGTTCCTTATAACTTTATCACCGATATCACTGTTCCTTGGATAATCAAGTCACAATGCTTGGACAAGATGGTAGCATCTACCTCCTTGGGGGAATCCAGGCCTATTAGTGCTTGATTCTTGATTGGTGCTATATAAACATGCCATTTCCGAGTCCTCTCCGCCAAACGGAGTGTCACAGTGACTCCTCCTTTTCTGACCAATCATCGGCATTATACAACTTAAGGGGCTATAAATTCTGCAGCGATTAGCTAGCGATAGCTAGTTCCTCAGAAATCATAGTGGCATGAGTACCCGTATCAACCAGAGCTCCCGCTTCTGTACCGTTGATGTTGACAGGAATGACAACAAATACTGTTCATTGATCTAGTTAAACGTCCTATAATGATAGTTAGTTTGGGGTTCTTGTTGTCGATCCTCGATTTGAGGTTTGCTAACGCTGCTCCGTTCGGATGTTGTGACCTCCGGGCTACAAGATCTCGCCAGTCGGCGGGAGGGGGGGTGGGGTGGGGGGACACCATTGTCTAAACTGACGCTCACAACAGCAATTATAACAGACAACACTCTCCGTCGCTGCTTTGGAATCTGGTCCCTCAGCTGAACTGCTAGACTGCCGAGTAATAAAGTGCTGAAATTTTGGCCAGCATCTATTAGATTCGCGCCCCAAATGATTTCCCGGGTGGATAAGTTTGTCCTCCATGGATCCGCCTCAATACCGTCGGTTCCTCATCCAAAATTGCGAAGTGTTCGTCCTGCCATGAAACACGCCGTGTTCGTTGTGCAGAAGTCTCATGGGAATCACGCGAAACTGTCGCTTTGTAGCTACGTTCTAGAGTGATCACCTTATCAAGAGTCTCTGGTCGCTGATTCATAGCTGCATAGGCTACCTTTGGGGGTTTTTTTTACCCGTCAGAAAAGCTTCAGCTGACAACTGTTCCCCCAACTCGTGGGTTACGTTCGGGAATGCTATGACAGCCAACCTGCGCACCTCTTCTGTAAATTCCTCGGCGATTCTTTTTTTTGCCGAACGTCTGACAGGCGTTTACGAGCTGTTGAAGGTGGCTTCTATCTACCAAACCTCTCAGATAGAGATTTATATAGCTTTGTATAATTATCTCTCACATCATCCGGTAGAGTGCAAAGGAGGCAGACTGCATCTCCTCTCATACAATCTTGGAGTATGTCCACCTTCTCTTCATCGGTTCACTGACAGCGCCTTGCTAGCCGCTCAAATGGAAAGATGAAGATATCCCTCTCACATTTTCTATCATATTTGTCAAGTTTTTGACAAGGAACGTCAGACCGACGGAATAACAGAACTTGGAAATAAATATTCTTCAGGTTAGCATTCTCATTGGCAGTCGGATTATTGCTATACATTGCCATCAGTCATCTTTCTTGTTCCCATGTTGATATTCATGGAAGTCTCCTTGGTGGCATTCACTATGTCCAACTGCGAGAACCTAAGCCACATTCTACACAACAAATCTGTTGGGTGTACACCATCAAATATGTGTTCGAAGTGAACTTTTGGGACTCGATTTCGCCTGCTTCTGATCAAATCAGCTTGAAAGTTTAGAATATTTCGGCTCAAAGACTCGTTTAGAGAGTAGATTTTGATGCTAAGAACATCATACTTCCGTTGGATTTCCTTTTCTGCCTTTTCCAGTTAGTTTCCCTGTTACCTTGTGGTTATACTTGATAATGGACTGGAAGGGGAGGCTGATAGACTTTACAAGGCAAGATCTGGAGAGAATAAAATCTCGAGGTCTAATTAACTCTCAAAAAACCTTGTTCGGTCAACCCAGTGTCTCACATCTACCGTTTTCCGCTAACTTTTGATCGTTATATCACGAGTTAAGTTTAGGCAACTAATGAGCAGATTCACCAAGTCTTTAGCCCGCTACCCAGGCTTATACAGGAAAATCAATGGGAGTTGACCAGCTTGAGAATTACTCTCTAAATAGGAGGCCTTACTGTCTGACAGCAAAATGGCGAATCGATTATTCTCTACACTGGAAATAGCTCGAAGTCGGCGTTCAAGAAATTCATGCAAATCTGCCATACTCATGAATACGGTAAGTGTGTATGGAACTGAACAGGAATAATGTGAAACACTACCATGAATTTCTAATTAAGCAGCAGTAATGACAAAATGTCCAATATATTCCTCAATAATCAATAAAATTAAGGGGAAAATTTAGGAAGAATTTCTCGGCATCTAACAGAAATAAAGCTGGAATGTTCAACGAGTTTCACTGTATGAAATTGGGATTATCAACAAATTTGCCAATATGTAATACAAATAATGGCAAAGTTTACCATGAATACCATCGTATACAATAGAAATAATGACAGAATATTCAATCCCACTGTCTGCAATTGGGAGATGCAAGCAGAAATATCAATAAACTCCGCAGTATACAATAAAAATATTGGCGGAATTTACCATGAATGTCACTCGACGCAATATAAATAGTGAAAGTTTTCAGTATGCTGTAAAACTAATGGTAGATTTTACCACCAATGGCACTGCATGCAATAGGAATTATGTCAGAATATTCAATGAATTTCTCTGTATTCAGTTAGGAGTATTACATCAATCACAATATGATAAAAAAAACACACATACACAGCATGTCAAGATGCAATAACTAGCGAAATAAATATCACAGCTGTGACAGTCAAACTATGACGTTACAACAGTGTATGAAATAAACTATAGAAAACAAACACGACAATCGCAACCATACAATTGCCTGCATACGACAGCTTAGCAGGAAATAATTTACTTTTATTTCACCAATAAACAATAACAGCAATTTTATACAATTAATACAATAGAGTATCTGTACCTCTCTCAATTCTTTGGAAGAAATAATAAAAAAAAATGCTGTTGTTGCTGATTTACAGAGCGCACCGGGAAGGAGGTGGGGGAAAAGTTTACTCAAATCCTAATTTTCTGTCAGTAAAATATTTGTTATGTACCAGAGTCTATAAGTTCTGGAAAACTATCAGTAAGATGACAATGGGATAAATTATTTCACTGAATTACTTCAATCAAAATCCAGTGATTGGAACGTGGGCTTGGAAGCTTATGTTCCTCCTCCATAGAAAAATATCCAACAGAATGAAATGAAATTTTATACGAGAGTAGTAATCTAAGGACGGCTAAAGTCTTTTTTTCCAGGGAGGTAACTCTTGGTTCCTTTTTTTCCGCCAGGGGGTGCCACCAGTCCCGTATGACGTCACTTCCGGTCTGGGTGAATGGGGCGTGACCTGTGAACATGATAGGATATGTACTGACCTGTCTGTGGAGTTTTGCCACAATGTCGTTCACCTCCGTGTCTTTTCGGTGACGTCCGTGTCTTTTCGGTGAGGTACGCCATCTTCAGACCTGTGAACATGATAGGATATGTACTGACCTGTCTGTGGGGGTTTTCCACAATGTCGTTCACCTCCGTGTCTTTTCGGTGACGTCTGTGTCTTTTCGATTAACCCTACAATAGGGGTCTGTATTATACAATATACAGGTCTGTATGGGGTATGGGGATGGTCATTTTTGAACATGATAGGACATGTACTGACCTGTTTGTGGGGGTTTTCCCGCCAGAATTTCGCTGTCGTCTGCTTGGGTTGTCACGTGCCGAACACCTGGCTCCCCGAATTGCAACATTGTTGCACGTTCGCTACAATGTTGCGGCATCGTGAACAGCTGGTCTGATGCATATGTGTCTGCGTGAGTGAGTTCACGTGCCGAACACCTGGCTCCCCGAATTGCAACAATGTTGCACGTTCGCTACAATGTTGCGGCGACCGTGAACACCTGGTCTGGCGTCTGCGTGAGTGAGCTCACGTGCCGAACACCTGGCTCCCCGAGATCAAGGCATATCCAGACTTGTTCTGGGTTGTACAGTTCTGCCATGCAGAGAACGGGTACTAGGAATGCATATTAAATCTATAGACAAAGTGTATGGAAATAGACGTTTTGGGGTCTAGGTGGGCCACTAGTGGGTCGATGGAGTCGTATGAGGTATCAATGTGAAGCATTCGTGAAGGCGCATCCGACAGGCTGGGTGTGGGGTTGAAATATCGTCATTCTGCGCATGCGCGGTGGACGAAGAGTATGGAAATAGCCGTGTTGGGGTCTAGGTGGGCCACTAATGGACCGATGGGGTCGAGTGAGATATCAATGTGAAGCCTATGTGAGGGGGCATCCCACTGGGTGGCTGTGGGGTCGAAATATCGTCATTCTGCGCATGCGCAATAGACAAAGGGTATGAAAATTGACGTTTTGGGATCTAGGTGAGCCACTAAAGAGCCGATGGCGTTGAGTGAGGTATCAATGTAAAGCATATGTGAGGGGGCATCCGATTGGTCTAGTGTCTCGGCCGTTGTCAACATTCTGCGCATGCGCAGACAGAGAATTCTGGGAAAAGGGTGTGGAAATAGACGTTTCAGGGTTTAGGTGAGCCCCTAATGATCCTATGGTGTCGTATGAGGTCTTATTTTGAAGCTGTCGTGAGGGAGCATCCGCCTGGGCTAGTGTGTCGTTCGTTGTTAATAGTCTGCGCATGCGCAGTCTGGCCGTAGTATAGAAATAGACGTGTTGGGGTTTAGGTGGGCCACTATTGGGCCGATTGGATCGAGTGAGGTATCAATGTAAAGCATACGTGAGGGAGTATCCAACGGGCTGGGTGTGACGTGGAACTGACGTCATTCTGCGCATGCGCTGTAGAGAAAGTGTATGGAAATAGACGTTCTGGGGCCTAGGCGAGCCACTAATGGGCCGATGGAGTCGAGTGAGGTATCCATGTGAAGCATATGTGAGGGAGCAACCGCCTGGAGTAGTGTCTCGGCCGTTGTCCACATTCTGCGCATGCGCAGACAGGGAATTGTGGGAAACGGGTGTGGAAATAGACGTTTGTTGCGGTCTAGGTGGGCCACTAATGGTCCGATGGAGTCGAGTGAGGTATCAAAGTGAAGCATTCGTGAAGGGGCATGCAGTCATGGATGGGTGCATGTAAAATTAGGGGTATGACGTCACTTCCGGTTGGGTGAATGGTGCGTGACCTTGGAGCATGATAGGACATGTACTGACTGTCTGTGGGGGGTTTTCCCGCCAGAATTTCGCTGACGTCTGCATCTGGGTATGCATGAGGGTGTGTGTGAATGGGGTGTGACCTGGGAACATTATAGGAATGCATGTACTGACCTGTCTGTGGGGTTTTTCCCGGCCCGGCCCGGCCCGGCCCGCCCCGGCCGCAGCGCGCGCGCGCGCTGGTTGTCCGGAAGTGCGCGGATGAATGTCGGGTCAAAAGGTCAAAGGTCACATCCAGGTCAAAAGGTCAACGGTCTCCCTTTCGGCAAGGTTCGGCAACAATGTTGCGGCATCGATATGCAGAGCTTGAACCCAAAAAGGGGATTGTAAATTAACCTGGGAAGGATGGGCAGTTCCATTTGCACCAATCAGCGGTCGAGAAAAAGAGCCAATGAGCGATCGATAAAAGAACCAATGGACGGGTACTAGAATTTCGCTCACGTCTGCGCCTACATCCGGGTACTAGGATGCTTTCGCCTACGCCCGCGCCTACATCCGGGTTCTTGTACACCAGGGTAATGTTTTCTGGACATGGATGGGTTACCTTTGGCTCCATTCTAGGCCACTGATTGGCTAATACGGTGTTCAAAGCCAGTTTTCATGCATTATGCTCATATAGAAAACACACAAGATAGGGGTTTTTTTTGGTGAGATCTCATTTTGTTTTTTATTCAACAATAACTAACAACAACAACGTGAGAGCAACCACGTGACAACTGAAGCCCAGAACAGGGGGCTTGTACATTGAAAGAACTGAAGCCCAGAACAGGGGGCTTGTACATTGATAGAACTTAAGCCCAGAACGGGGCTTGTACATTGAAATGATGGGCGGCCCAGGGGCTGGGGGCCGTATGAACCATGTACTTCTAGATCCTCATGGTACTCATATGAACAGTCACAATCAAAGCGTGACTGAGATACATCATTCTTTAGATGACGGCTTTACAACGAATATTATGGATTACGAATACTGATCAGCAATGTCTTGCCGGCATCATTGAAAACTGTTGACCGCTTCTCGCTTGCAGGAAACAAGCCTAAGTTTTTGTATACTATGATTGTCTTTTTGAATTTGGTGCTAATACTGTTATATGGAATGTGGAATAGGTCTTTGGATTATGGACGCGGATATTCTCTAATGGACGACGGCTGGATTATGAATGACGGACTAGACGCTTGTAATATACGAGTACATTGCGGTCCTCGGCCTTGGGGTACTCGTCAAACATCTGTACGATGGTAGATAAGGTTCTACCCTGGCATCGATGGTACAGGTAAAACAAGCAATATTGTCGGCACACGCTACTGGTCAGGCTTTGCAACGTTTCACTGTTCCAACACCACGTCTCTGTGCCTTGATCCATGAAGTCTGTTAAATCGGGATGGAGGGGTGGCAGGCCAAAGTATTCGCCCTGCTGTTCTGTCAAGTACACGGCCACCCAATGTTCACCGGGCCGATCCATCGGGTCCGTGTTGAGAACGTAATCAGCAGGATACACACGGTCTAATGGGAACACATCTCGGGCGAACACCCCTTGAAAGACCATACGTGTCCCTGGGTCATTCTCCAGCACGGTGGTTATCTGGTCTGTATCCATGTTAGGTGGCAAGGTCACACAGGACGTTGCCCCCCTTTTCCACTTGAATGATGTCAAACTCGGCGTAGCAGATCACATTGACGGTGGTCCCGGGGGCTCGTGCAAAGTGGATTTCCAACCGAAAATTGCCTTGCTTGGCCAGGGCCAGCTGATGGTCTTTCTCTAAGGTGGGGGTCAGATCGAAACAGAACAACGTGTATCCGTTCGCGTAGTGCTCCCGACTGATCATATTCCCTTCGTCCTGGTCGATTTGACCGGTGGCTGTAAACAGGTTCTGATAGGCTCGAATGAAATTTCCGAGCCCAAATTTCGGTGTTAAAGCCGTGGCTGGAACCTGTTGTCCGTCCACATGCAGGGTCACAAAAACTGAGGCCGAAATGTTCAAACTCAAACGGGTTCTCTGGGTAGGCTCCGCTGAAACTGGTAGTTTCCACACAGGCCAGGATCAATCGCTTGGGTAGTTCCCCCAGGAACAGGTTTTCTTTGT
>JAVTVY010034681.1:0-14257 GCA_036873755.1 Hanleya hanleyi | reverse complement strand
AATTGAATCTGGCGTTTGGTTATGCGCTGCAGCATAAAGAGACAGTCCAAGTCCGATACTTTTACCCGAGCAGTAACATCCAGGTATTTGACCAACCGTTTACCATCATTAACCGAGTGTCGCTAGAGACGATGCTGGAGAAACTGAACACCGTGGATCCCTTGGAATGGGCCCGGTTGCAACGCCCCAACACCAAGTGGACAGTGGCCAGTGTGACCAATGTTACGTTCTTCGTGACCAAGCTGACCGACCAACCCATCGGGTGAATGTATTCACCCAGGCACTGATAGATACTCAGAATGCACAAGCAACTATCTGAGGATATGTTGCCTCAACGGTATCCTGGGCTGCCTGATGATGATTAGAATAAACGGTTCAAAGCGAACATGGCCGAAGATGGAACTTTCTGAAATGAAGACTTCTGATTGGACAAGAATACATCTAACGGGCAGGAACGAATATGACAGATGCAAATGGTGGCCTCTGATTGGACAAGTCTTCTTGAATTGTAACACCAAGTGGATAGTGGAGATAATGACCAATGTTGCGTTCTTCGTGGTTAAACTGACCACCACCTGCATCGGATGAAAGTATTCACCCATGCACTGATAGATACTCAGAATGCGCAAACAACTATCTGAGGATATGTTGCCTCAACGGTATCCTGGCCTGCCCGACGATGATTAGAATAAACGGTCCAGATGGCACTTTCTGAAATGGAGACTTCTGATTGGACAAGAATACATCTAACGGACAGGAACGAATATGAAACATGCAAAATGGTGGCCTCTGATTGGATAAGAATCTTCTTGAATTGTAAATATACCCAACGCGGCTCCCCCAGCGTGGGTATGATGTAACATTGGGGAGAATAAACTATATGAAAAAAACTTCTTGTTGTTGTTGTTCTCTCATGTGTCATCCTTGTTGTTGCTGTTGTTGTTCTCTCTCCGGTCTATATCATGGCGTTATGTTAGAGTGTTAAGGTAACGACGGGCGTTGATTTTGGCACAATGCATTTCGAAGAAATTACAATTCCATGGAATATCAGAGCTTCTGAGCTATTTCACCAGGGCGTTGAAGCATTAAGAATGGTGTTGGTGGGCGTTGCTACAAGATGACACCACACACGGTCCATTTGGACCGCGGATGGTCCATCTCTACACCAAATAACATCCTTCACTGCTAAAAAATGCCCACTTTCGCTACAACTTGTACTAATGACGTCACCAATGACGTCACAGATGCTATAAATATCCCTGAAATCAGGGTCTATACTCCGAGAGCTACAACATGACACCTCACACGGCGCATTCGCAACGCGGATGGTCCATCTCTACACCAAATACCTTCCTGCACTGCCCCAAAAGGCTCACTTTCGCTAATACTCCTACTGATGACGTCATCGATGACGTTACAGATGCTTCGGACATGCCTCAATTCGGATTGTACACCCCGAGAGCTACAAAATGACACCTCACACGACGCATTCGGACTAAGGATGGTCCATCTCTACACCAAACTCACCCTCACGCACCCACAAATGTCCATCACTTTCGCTGGTATTACTTTTGCACTTTGATGACGTCATCAATGACGTCACAGACACGCGGACATCCTCAACCGGAATGTACACCTCATGAGAATTACAAGATGACACCTTCCAGGACGCATTCGAACCGCAAATGTCCATTCCGACCCCAAATACCTTCGGCGTACCGTCTCGAAAAATGTCCACTTTCGCTACTACGCACGATGACGTCACCGATGACGTCACAGATGACGCGAATATCCTCAAATGGGGAATGTAATAACCCGAGAACCATAAGATGACACCTTTCGAGACGCATTCGAACCCAGCCAGCCCATCTCGACCCCAAATACCTTCATGTACTGCCCGAAAATGGCCACTTTCGCTACTACTCGTACCGATGACGTCACTGATGACGTCACAGATGACGGGTACATCCCTCAAATCGGTATGTACACCCGAGAACTACAAGATGACACCTTCCAGGACGCATTCGAACCGTGAATAGCCCATCTCGACCCCAAATACTTTCATGTACTGCCCGAAAATGGCCACTTTCGCTACTACTCGTACCGATGACGTCACTGATGACGTCACAGATGACGGGAACATCCCTCAAATCGGTATGTACACCCCGAGAACTACAAGATGACAACTTCCAGGACGCATTCGAACCGTGAATAGCCCATCTCGACCCCAAATACCTTCTGTACTGCCCGAAAATGGCCACTTTCGCTACTACTCGTACCGATGACGTCACCGATGACGTCACAGATGACGCGACATCCCTCAAATCGGAATGTACACCCCGAGAACTACAAGATGACACCTTCCAGGACGCATTCGAACCGTGAATAGCCCATCTCGACCCAAACTCACCCCCACGCACCCCCAAAATGTCCACTTTCGCTACTACTCGTACCGATGACGTCACCGATGACGTCACAGATGACGCGAATATCCTCAAATCGGAATGTACACTTCGAGAACTACAAGATGACACCTTCCAGACGCATTCGAACCGTATCAGCTTCCATCTCACCCCAAATAACTTCCTTCACTGCCCGAAAATGGCCACTTTACTTATGGCTAACCAACCCGCGCATGCGCAGATTAACGCGACATGCATTCAAAAACACACTATTCTTGGCTCTACCTCACATTAGCTTCACTTTTACACTCCTCATTAATGACCTATTCGAACCGCATTAGCTCTATCTCTAACCAAACACACTCCCTAAGATAGCACCCAAATGCCTGTTTTCTATACTACGGGCCAGTCTGCGCATGCGCAGAGTATTGACAACGGACGAACCATTAGTGTAGTCAAGTGCTCCTCCACGAGAGCTTCAAAATAAGACCCTCACTCGACCCCATTGGACCACCAGGGACTCACCTAGACTCCAACATGTCCACCCCGTATGGCCCTATACACCCATAGCCATGCAGTATAGGCCTATGGGCCTAACCAGGCCTCGGTGACTTTTTTCAAAAATTTCACCGATTCGCACGGGGACACTTCCTATCATGTTCTAAATGACGAGACGAGTAAAACGAGACCCCACAACCCTACCGCAAAATGTATAGAAGTACGTTTTCCAGGGGGACAAACATTGATCCTATACCCTCAGTATGGGACTATATGGGGTTCGGTGACTTTTTTCAAAAATTTCACCTATTCGCACGGGGACACTTCCTATCATGTTCTTAAATGACGAGACGAGTAAAACGAGACCCCACAACCCTACCGCAAATGTATAGAAGTACGTTTCCCAGGGGGACAAACATTGATCCCATACCCTCAGTATGGGTCTATATGGGGCTCGGTGACTTTTTTCAAAAATTTCACCGATTCGCACGGGGACACTTCCTATCATGTTCTAAATGACGAGACGAGTAAAACGCGACCCCACAACCCTACCGCAAATGCATAGAAGTAGGTTTCCCAGGATGGTCCTATACCCCCCATACCCCATATAGGCATTTTCACGTAATTTAGAATAAAGTCCGTGTTCCGTATTTTTTCAGAAATTTTTTTACATACACCCACCCTGGAACTAGGGGGAGATAACTCTATTGATATGCAAGCCCCGTTAAGTCCGGCGACCTATATATCCCCCATACCCCGTATAGGTATTTTCCCGGATTTTTCGATAAAGTCCGTGTTCCGTTGGGGTTTTTTTCAGGAAAATTTTTACATGCACCCACCCATGACTGGATGCCCCTTCACCTAGGCTTTCCACGTTGATAACATTCACTCGACCCCTATCTGACCATTAGCTCCCTAGATGCCAAAACGTCTATTTTCATACCCTTGGGCCATCGCGCATGCGCAGAATGCCGCTATTTCAACCCTGTACACCCAGTCCATTAGATGCCTTCATGAATGCTTCACTTTGATACCTCATCATCTCTATCGGTCCACTATTAGGCCCCTTAGCTCCAAAAGGCTATTTTCATACCCTTCGGCCACCGCGCATGCGCAGAATGCCAGATATTTCAACCCCACACCCAGTCCATCAGATGCCCTTCAAGCATAAGTCACTTTGATACTCTTTACCGACCCCATTGGTCCATTAGGGGCTTCCCTAGATGCCAAAACGTCTATTTTCATACCCTTGGGTCACCGCGCATGCGCAGAATGACCTTAATTCAACCCCACACCCAGTCCATTAGATGCCCCTTCATGAATGCTTCACTTTGATACCTCACTCGACCCCATCGGTCCACTAGGGGCTCCTCTAGCTCCAAAAAGGCTATTTTCATACCCTTCGGCCGCCGCGCATGCGCAGAAGGCCGATATGTCAACCCCACACCCAGCCCATTAGATGCCCCTTCGCTGATGCTTCACTTTGATACCTCACTCGACCCCATCGGTCCACTAGGGGCTCCCGTAGCTCCAACACGTCTATTTTCATACCCTTCGGCCACCGCGCATGCGCAGAATGACCCTAATTCAACCCCACACCCAGTCCATTAGATGCCCCTTCATGGATGCTTCACTTTGATACCTCACTCGACCCCATCGGTCCACTAGGGGCTCCCCTAGCTCCAAAAAGGCTATTTTCATACCTTTCGGCCACCGCGCATGCGCAGAATGACCCTAATTCAACCCCACACCCAGTCCATTAGATGCCCCTTCATGGATGCTTCACTTTGATACCTCACTCGACCCCATCGGTCCACTAGGGGCTCCCCTAGCTCCAAAAAGGCTATTTTCATCCCCTTGGGCCACCGCGCATGCGCAGAAGGCCGATATTTCAACCCCACACCCAGCCCATTAGATGCCCCCTCACCTAAGCTTCACTTTGATACCTCACTCGACCCCATCGGTACACTAGGGGCTGCCCTAGCTCCAAAAAGGCTATTTTCATACCCTTCGGTCACCGCGCATGCGCAGAAGGCCGATATTTCAACCCCACACCTAGCCCATTAGATGCCCCCTCACCTAAGCTTCACTTTGATACCTCACTCGACCCAATCGGACCATTTTATCTAGGGACTACTTTTTCTCCGCGGAAGCTTTTTCCCCGAGACCGAATTACCGCCAAAACCACGGCCAAACCGCATCACCGCGGATGAATACATTTTTTTTTTTTTTTTTGCCGGAACTTTTTTTTTTTCTATGCACTCATTGATCGCGGCCATCTTGTACCCACCTCCCACATGGCGGCCATCTTGTACCCACCTCCCACATGGCGGCCATCTTGTACCCACCTCCCACACATCTCCATGATGTTCAAATGAACATCGCGCACACCCCCAATAACCCCCCAATGCCCATACACTTATGACGTCACACCAGGTTCTGCGCATGCGCAGTGGGGGGGTTTCGACCGAATTTGCGTTATGTATACTACTTACCTCATAAAATCGAGACCTCATACAGTTAGATTTCCCAGTATCATATCTGTAATAAATGTAATCAACCTCTAAATTTGGTACCGAGATTTTCCAAATTCAAATTCAGTTCCACATTATGACCTGGGACATATTGACCTTCACAGGGTACGGCGCATCACGTTGGGCACACCGGTTCTCGTCGGATCACCGAAGTTAAAGCTGACATGACCTTATTTAATGCACGAATGGTAGCGAAAAAAAAATATTCACAGATTTTAGTTCCAGGTGAATAATACCCGGCGGAACTAATTCACGTCGCTATTCTGCCAACTTCTCAGCCGAGTACATTTGCCTTCACCGCATATATAAAGCCTGAATCGACTGAGGTCCTTGCCAGTCTGAACAGACTGTCGGACAGTCCACATCATATTTATGCTGTTGTTGTTGTCACCAGCACATATTCGGACTGTGAGCATCATATGCTATAACACAATAACTCTCACACAATATAAAGATATCTTGAAAAACTTGGGCAATATAATTAGGGATATGACTATTCAAACACGATTCAGACATACCGGTGGGTTTTCCTCGAAACATGGATCACTTGTCTATAGTACGCTCCATGCTCAAAACAAAGACACTTGTTTATCCCGTCACAGACTTCTCCGGCATTGTTTGTCAATTTACCTCCCTCGCCAAAAACACGAAGGGGCTGTTCATTCTATTTCATGGTTATCAGCTGAGGCTCGATATGGTGCAATTCGATTGCGCTGTGAATTCAGCTTTCTGATACCGACTTCAAAATACTGTAATTCGGAAATTTCATTCCAAAGTAAGAATTGTTATATTTTATGTCTACTAATCAGGCCTGCCCGCACTCAATTGCAAATTCATAAAGACGGAGGTATAAACTGAAAGGTACATTGATTCTGATTGTCACCCCGTCCATTTTTAACTCATCCATCAGTAGTATAGAAATGCAAAATCTCTTAGCATTCTTTGTTGGGAAATCGTGGTGGATGAATGAAGCGAAAATGACCCTTGACCTTTGACTGTCGGTCATTTCTGATCACCTGACTGGCGGGTGGATGCAAAACAGAGGCTTAAAAAAACAGCTGGACATCTAAAAAATTCGAACAAAATGGACCGTACACCCAGGCAAATGGGCCTATATGCACAATATTGGGTCCACTTTAGTCGTGCAGGATCTCGAATTGAACGCTCGTCGACGGCATTTCGGGTAACGTAACTGTCGATCTGATAAAATAAGGTAGATTCGTAGTCTTCCTCACTCAGGTTTGGGTGGGGTACAAAATCACAGGAGCATGGTTTTATAAATATGCAGTCCGTATATATTTGTCTTTGGGGTCATACATGTTGTACGACTTCTTGTCAGCACGTCGGCATCGTTTTCCACTACCCTATTAGTGTTGCGTTTCATTCCCTGGAAGGTAGTTTGCTTATCAGCGGCCGTGCTTTCAGTTGGCAGTGGGTGTGGTCGCAGTATCAGTCAATGGACTGCCAGTGTCCGCCAGTACGCTTTCAGTGTCTGCGTCAGCTTCTCCTCACCCATGTATATGATTTTGGTGTGGCATCATATCGTACATGTAGCTTCTGGTGAACGTCGGGATTGCTTTTATAGACCCAACACAGTAATGCCCAGCAAACACCTGTATTACCATTCGAACGCCCTAGTAGTGTAGCTCAGAAGCTTTGAATGGTCAAAATGATCACGTGGTATCGTATGGAATTGACAATCAACGAAACGTAGTGAAGCTTGTCAATGCCCGACGTTACGCTTTTCACTAGTCTGAGGGTGCACTCCAGAGATTCTTCCATTCGGCATAGAATAGACTATGGGTCCGTTTTTCGGCCACCATTTGTCGTAAAACCTTCAACCCAAATCACTTATATGTATATATTTTCTGAAAGAGCATGATGAAACTATTATTTTAAGATATAACACTGCTATGTTATAGAAAAATTAAACTCGAACATTCTCCTCCATGCTTGCTTCATTTTTCCTAGAAAACCCCTTAAAAATGTCGAAAAATGGTCAAATTCGGCTCAATTTCCAGAAAAATCTGTAAGAGCGATTTCAATTAAACTTCTTACTCACGTTCCCTGGTCCGGTCTCAACTTAAAAAGGCAAACAAAAGTGGGTGTCAACCTGCCCGTTTTTTGTCAGATTTTCTTCCCGTAAATGAGTCCCGATTTTTAGGCACACCCAAGGGGCATAACTGAGGCAGGACAAACTTTACTCCATGATCCCGATCAGCGTGTAGACGAAGTCAGCACTCGATTTGTACGTACTCGTTTGCAGCGTTGATAATGCTGAATAGGATGGCATTATAGATATAAGCTATTAAGAAGACAAGAAGAATTATGATGTAGCAGATCAAGGGCAGTCTATCGTATTATGAAATTAGAGAGGGGCCATTACTACGAAACTGTGGAGGGCCACCTGAACGCCTTAACGCTATATCGTAACGGCTTATCGCTCTATCGCAATGCCATAACGTCATCGCACACACATGCTCAATCTCACGTTCGGCTATTTCTGTATTGGCGGCACTTAGCCTTTCACACGGAACGAACAAAGAGCCTCCCATGAGGAGCGTGCGGCAATCACGTAGTGAGCCGTCTACGAAATAGTGCCTTTGATAATCGAGCGATTCGGTCACATTTTATTGTGTAATGAAGTTAATTGTAATCATAAGAAGACAATGCATTCAATTTATACAAACATATTTCTATGTTGAATAATAGTAGTTGGTGCCGTGGGGCGGTATTGTCAACCTCACAGGGTGCAGCCATATTGAAGAAAAGTTCCGCCGCAAATTAATTGTGTGCATGCACGAACGTGATTCCGTTTCCACTCCCAGAAATCCGATAGGTCAGAGATCACTTTCGCAGATACTGAGTTCTGTGGCTAGATGGACACATTTTTTGAGGATTGGGCATTGACCCTTGATGAAAGTCATGTCATCGCCCAAAACGATATCCTTTTACGGATGTGTCCTCATGTGGGGGTATCGCTGATACAATATAGATTGTAAGTGATGTCATACATGGAAATGACGTCATCATTAGAAGCGTATTTAGGGTTACCACCCACAGAGGCGGTGAAAACCGCGGTCAAATTATGAAAACAGCAGTTCCAGGATATGTTGGCATTACAGTACTCTGGACTGTCCGAAGACGCTTAGGAATAGAGCAGAACGAATGGATGATCATTTCACACGAACAACAGCGAGCATGGTCGAGGATGCGTTTGATACACTTACAATAGCATAGGCGAATTGTAACCGCACCCATCGCGAATCCCACAGCTTTGTTGCCATGTAAAATGTGTAATACACAAAATGCTTGTTGTGTAAACGCAAAATGCTCGTTGCTGTTGCTGTTAATCCTCCTTTCTCTCATTCGATTGCGTCAAGGAGATAAGACATTAGATGCTAGATTTAGTTGGGTGTATGAGTGTAGGAATCTTACTCCCCATCATTAGAGCCGTGCACTGGGCACGATTCACTCAGTGACTCACTCATTTGTATCTAACCCCATCATTCAGTCACATCTAGTTCCGTAACTCCGATAACATGCAGGAGGTGGTAACTTGTCAGGCTAGACTCATCATGTCCTACTGAGCGCAACCTATCGCCCGCGCTATCCCACAACCCTTGTAAAAAATGGTGTAGTGACCAGTGACATGTCCTGTAATATCCATTATTCCGAATTTTATCCATTATTTCGAATTTTGTGTTTGTCCAGAAAACCATTTTACATCCACCTCCCAGTAACCTGACCCGAAGAACCCTCGACGAACGCTTCAATACGAGACCCTGCACAACCCATGTGGACCTAAGATGGTTTATCTAGACCCATTTGACTAGATGTAAAGTCTGTTTTTTCGAATATTCGCCGAGATCTGCGGCCATTTCCGAAGTCCTACTTTTCACGTCACTGGAAGTGACCTATTCAAGTGGTCATATTTTGGAGGTCAGATACGCTAGATTTCCCAACCACGAATGCTAAAAGAATTCACCTTTCTATACAACTGGTAGATAGGTCAAAATACTGGACGGGCTGACAATCGCAATAAGGGCTCTCAATTTGTAACTCCGTATTTTGGAATTTGCCATTCCGGTTTGCACAAATAGTCTCCAACAGCAACAGCAAGTCTCGCATTGTCCCCTTGGCACAGTAAACGGTCAACATGGGTTGGCCTGTAGCAGTATCGTCATACCGGGTATCGAAAAAGAGATCGCATGTGGAGTGCATCGTGTAGAGCCTCAAGAATTACCAAAACAGTCGCTTCGTGCGCCCTCTTCGTCGAGTGAGGTAAATTGAAATACAATGCTGTAGAAACTGGTGAAGGGACCAACAGGTTTCATTGTGTTGAAGAAATACTGAAAGGTATGTCTAAATCGTGTATATATAGTTGTCAGATTCTTCAGATTTTATTACCCATTTTTTCAGATATATTTATACTGTTTGCGAATGAATGTGATATGATGCTCACAGAGCTCGTATTTTGGCTGGAGACAACGACATCATGAATATGATGTGCACAGTAGGAGTGTCAGTTCAGACTGGCAAGGTCCTCAGTCGATTCAAGCTTTATATATGCGGTGAAGGCAAATGTACTCGGCTGAGAAGTTGGCAGAATAGCGACGTGAACTCGGCACTCGGATTAGTTCCGCCGGGTATTATTCAACTGGAACTAAAATCTGTGAATATATTTTTTTCGCTACCATTCGTGCATTAAATAAGGTCATGTCAGCTTTAAGCAGCGTTGAGCTCGGTCAATACTTGGATGGGTGGCCGGGTGTTGTACTGGCTGGGCTGATCAGTGTCCAGAATAATAATAACTGTGGACACTCTCGTGTTCTGGCACATGTAGGCACCGTCGTGATATGACTGAAACAACGTAGAAAACGACGTTAAATCCTACTCACTCACTCACTCACTTGACCTTCACATATTGGGACAACATAACCTACACATTTAGCAACCTCAATGGAGCTACACAGCTCGGCTTGGCTCAATCGAGCTACAATAGCTCAATCTATTCAACGACAAAATGTGCGAATAAATATTCCGAGAAATCTTTCATTTTTCGAATTTAATCATGTGAATTGATTGTCTCAGTGGAATGCATCTATACCTAATTTCTAGAGACAATTGAAAATCTCACATTCTCTTGTTTCTAAAGAGATTGATGATGATTGAGCTATTGTAGCTCCATTGAGGCTTGACCACATGTAACAAAATCAGTCCGATCACATTTTTGATTCAACAATGTAACTTGATGAGAGTGGAGCTAGCATCCTACAGTTGAATTTTTTTATTTCAGGCACGCATCATGCCTAAAAAAAATCGGCGTTCTATTGGACAGCGCCGGAAGCATGACAACTGGAGATCAAAGAAAAAATTGGTCGATATGGGGGCTCCCATGGCAGACTATACATACTGTGGTCAGAAATCTACAGGACACACGATAGAAGATGACGAAAGCTGTCGATGGTTCTTTGATGTTGAAGATCAGCAGACTGTATGCTCCATAGCTGAACTCAGCGATCACGATGGTCATACAGCGGATGAATTCTTTTTAATCCTGGATAATATTCTGCCTATCCAGTATGACCCCAGTACCATAGAGGTTGACTTTCTGTACCAGTCACTCGTGAAGCAGAAATTCTACCTTCTCCGATATCAAATCAAAGAAGACCCACTGCCTGGATTTGACCTGATTTCTTCCTGCCATGGCATTCGATTGGTGCAGCACTATACAGAAGACATTTCTACTGTGAAAATGAGTATAAGCATCAATTCTAACTTTACTGCTCGTCTTCTTGTTCACAACATGGAGATAAGTCCTGATCACGATATATGGCTTGGTTTGCCCAAATATTTCGATACTGTCTCTGACGTGTGCAAACTGACTTCCAAGTTGAATCGGTATGCTGTTTGTGTTGGGAACCCAGATGAGAAGTTCAAGGATTTGGTCCCACAACGATCAGGCCTAACTGAACAAGGCAACTTACGGATAGCTGCCTACAGGGAAGGTGAGATGGGTGCATTCGGATGTGGAATTCGCTATCATTCGACAATTCGGGCCATTGGATGCGACATGTTATGTGAGGGTACACGATGTGGAAATTGCCGTCGATATCGTGGGACTTTAAGGAAACTGGCATCCAGAGATGTGGAGAAAGTGTCGCAAAAGCCCACTGACCCTGTGACAAATACCTTTAATTTGATGTCTTCGACTAAACCATTGAGTACAATGACAAGAGAAGAACTTATCTTGAAGTGTCGAGAACTGAAGAATTCAAACGTATCACTGGGAGGAACTGTAGATAAGATGAAACGGTCCATAAGAAATCCGCAGAAACTGTTGATGAATTCAGCGCTGCAGATCTGACCTCCATCATGACTTAAAAAATGCAGAAATTTAAACTGTTTTTCCTGACCCATCATCATACCAGCGTTTGTTCTGGGATGAACAGATGAAATACGTCAAACAGAAGGATGCTCGAACAATGAGATGGCACCCTATGATGATCAACTGGTGCTTGCATTTGCAGAGTAAGTCTGCGACAGCATATGAATCTTTACGGGACAGTGGTTTCATCAAACTCCCAAGTTCCAGGACATTATTTGACTACAGTCATTTCACGAAAAGTGGGACTGGATTTCTTCCCGATATTGTGGATCACCTGAAAAGTGAGCTAAAACTGAAACTAGAGCCTTAAGGCTTTGGAGGGTTCTGCCTCATGTACACAAATGTTCAATTGCTTTAAAATGACATGGTCTTCGAATGATAGAATTCACAAAATAAAACTAGATTCTATGCATTATTTTAACTTCCATATATTGGAAGACTTGAGTGTTACCGCAACATTTTCATTCATTTTTATTTATTTTTCATTTCATTCTGATGTTGTGATGCCGCTTTAAAGAATCGTGTCGGGTGGCCAGGCAAGGATTTCCCCCAAATTTTGGTGGAAGGAAGTTTTCAAATGCAAATATTCGCAATAAAATGGTTAAATATAAAACACATAGAATGAATCCACAGAAACATATTTTGTTTAAGCAAGGACCGTATAATAATTTATTATACGGACCCTGGTTTAATGCAAGATGTCAAATTAAAAAGATATTGCAGTGTTTTTCTTGAGAAATGAAGCTCCAGGGTCACTGACAAAAGTTATAGGGTCCAACAGAAATGGTGTTGTGGGGGGTGGTGGACCCCTCAAATTATGCAGTCTGAGAGCATCTGAGAATGGAACTGGTACCAGACGAAGCGTTACAGTGATGAATGATTTCTTGTCCTATTGTCCCATCTAAACCTGCATGGCAGAGTAAGGGGTCATCCAAAAAGTATGAACTTAGAAGTGCCAGTGGAGGAGAAATTTTGCCCAATTAATTTCCAAGGTATCAAATTCTGCCAAATATTATTGATCCTATCATCTTGCCATATAGTTAATGTGGAAAAAAACCTTTTTCTCCAAACTGGATATTTTGAAATTGATGACAATAAGGACATCCTTGTATCATGCTAATGGACCTAAAATTCTATGTAAAAGTAATTTTGAGACTTTTTTATCAAAAAGTGAGATTTTGTGTACCAGATATTGACAAACGTCTTTAAATTGTTATTTTTTTCAAATATTGGTTGGTGTTGCATGATAATGAATCAAACATACTGAATTATAATATATGTGAAATTTCAGCTCGCTATCATTTGTCAATTTGGAGATATTCAAACTTTCCCTCGCAGATAATTACCAACATCATGAACGTGACAACATGTCCACTTTTTTTGTGTGAACGATTTTGCTATCCAAATTTTATGGTTATGCGTCAGATACTGAAACATGTTAAGACAGCTGATTGAGAAAGTCACACATCATAAACATTCACGTGGAGGATAATTGGACTGGGAGACCAAGGCCTAAATGGACATGTCACTGTGAACTTTGGCAGCGCTGTTGTTGTAAAATTGTATGGTACAGAGTTGTGTCAAATGCTATCTCACACCCAGACAGAAATAATACAAAAATTAAAAATCGACCATAGAGGTCCATGTCCCCCGCTAGCAGCACCAGTTATGGTGGATTATATCCACCATAACTGGCGCTGCTGCTGCGGGGGCCATGGACCTCTACGGTCGAATTTTTTTTCTGTCGATGATATCTCATATCATTGATGAAGAGTATGATTTGAAAATGGAGATATCGCTGATGAGCTTAACATAATCTAATACAACGGATGGCACCCATATTGGATTATGAACATCCATAAAACATAATACCAACTTTCCTCTCACCAATGTCCATGCACTCCCCAAGTTTGAAGTAGATTGGTTGAATCGTTCTAGAGTTATTGTCGTCAAGACTGCAGTTTGGCGTCGATCAGTTGAATTATTATAGAGTTGTTGTCCAGACAAGATGCAACTGCTTAAAATGCAATATCGCTGGTAGATGGTAGCCAAATTGGATTACGCTCATTCATGAAACACCATCATAACCGGGATCTCACCAAGGTCAAGGGACTCCCCAAGTTTGAAGTAGATCAATTGAATCGTACTCCAGCTATTGTCCGGACAAGATCAAACTGCTTAAAATCCAATGAAATCCAGTATGGCTGAAGGTGGCCATATCAGAGTACGCACATTGCTGAAAAACAATCCCAACCATCCTCTCACCAATGTCAAGGCACAACCCAAGTTTGAAGTTGATCGGTTAAATCGTTCACGAGTTATTGTCCGGACAAGAAAATCTAAGATCCAACTGCTTATAATCCAATATGGCTGACGGCGGCCATATTGGATTATGCACATTGCTGAAAAACAATCCCAACCATCCTTTCACC